>CAJUYI010001510.1:29856-71080 GCA_910591695.1 Galerucella pusilla
TTATATTTATAGAAAAAATCATTTCACAGTTGCTTCATAGAACAACTGACAGATCAAAAAGAAAATGAAGATTTACTTTTAAAGACTTTTGTAATGAGTTTCACTACAATAACTGATAGTATAAGTTATAAAATATGAACAAATGAAGCAAAAATATTGTTATGTTAAGTTAGGTTTTTGGTGAGTAAGTCCAATAGGCACTCCACTGCGCCTAGCGAGGGTATTTTCTAGCTCACATCTATGAATATTTCACCATAACACACTCAGCTTCTCAACAAAATGATATTTTTACGGAAGGTCTCTCTTTCAAACCTCAGACACCTGATTTTTGGCCGTAGTAGGACAGTCGACATCTTGGTATCAGCTTTTGACATTGGTTTACCTAGAAATTTTGTTTTGTTCCATGTGTAGATTGGTTCTACCTAATCTTTTCAAACATAAATTGTCCGTCTGGAAGGAATACAGTTGCTTGAGATATTAATATTTATGTCTCAGATCTGGAACTGTATACTGTGTGCCAACAGTTATCTGCTTCTCATGGGAGATCTTGTTCACTGTTGGGAGGCATTGAATATGTCAAAGAATATTTTACACAACACTTTATGGCGACAGAACATTTCTAGGTATGGTTCGCGCAAGTTCTGTTTATTTCGCGTTCTAAGCAAAGATTACACAATAAAAATATAAGATGTTTCACTCGTTCGGATTTTTCGCTTAAAGTACCGATGCCGCTGATGACTGTCTGGTGACTTGGATGGTATAGTACGTCGCTACGTTCTTACTTTCTTTCAATTTGGTATATTATACGGGACGTCGCCCGTCGAGCGCTGTTATTTTATAATGGTGTTTATTGGTTGTTCGTGTTTTATATCTATGTTGTATAGGTTTTTTAAATTTATTAATAAATTGTTGAAATGAGCAAAAAGTCTAAATATTTTGTAATATTTGCTAATACAAAATTACGGATTTATTTTTATAATAAGGATATTAAATAAACAAGTACATTAAGCAAGAGAGCACAAAAATTCAATTCTAAAGCCAACCAAAGGGGAATTGGTCAGTTCCTTTTGATCGAATTTACTAAATTTTCTTTTTATCATCCATGTAATCAATTTCCTTTCAAATATTATGCAAGTCTCTATATCACAGTCCGTATATATTTTACTCTCAAATGTATATTGAAAGATTTGAAAGACAATAGATTAAATTTAACACATAAACCAAACTCAAAACTTAGTATTTTACAACATTTATAAAATTTCTTAATAAAGGTATCCTGCAGCTGCTTCTCTTTTTACTGTTTTAACCTTGTCAATCCAAAAAATACGCGTTATTTGAAGATCAAAATTTAAGATTTAGTGGCCCTATTATTCTGGTGGCTAATGAGTTTATTTAAATGAAATTGTGATAAATATCTGTTAGATTATCAATAAGTATCACCAAATTACTAAGATGCTGGATAAAAACTGTGAATTGATTCATTTTAAAAATTCAAGTTTATTTTCTACTTACCTTTTCAAATTCATAACTCGAACATTTTTCGAAATAATTGACATTTAAAAATAAATCTTTGTGATAAAGAATCCTATTAATTTAAATATATATTTCTCTAATTACCCCTGTATAGTTTAAAATAAAATAAGCTTTTCGAACTTATCTGGTATCTACCGGTCTCGTTATTGACAACAAAAGCGAGTCGTAAACATAATTTATGAGAGCGGCGTCCGTTTGGGACAGCAACTTGAATCAAACCGCCCTGGAGTGAAACATCTTATATTTTTATTCTGTAATCTTTGCTCTAAGTAATTGTGTATCGATCTTGGGGCATTATACAAAAACTCTACTGACCATACCCAGCTCGACCTTGCGCACTATACAGTACTACATGTCACATTACCAGTTGGAGCAAACCTTGTAACTTTTAGTATCTAGTACTCCGTATAATCATGTTTTGTATACTTGGACATATGTGGTGATTAAATAATGACTTTCAGCTAGCGAGGTATTACATATAAAAATCGAAACTAAACAAGATTAATAACAGTGTAAAATCCTTAGAAAACCAAGCTTAACAACTATTTTTATTCAAGGTCGTCTACAATTTCATGTACGATAAGGATTTTATAGAGATAGACCTGATTCGCAGTGTACTACAAATGCAGTATTAATGTCAGAATTAAAATATATTAATCTAATGCCATTACAA
This sequence comes from Galerucella pusilla, assembly GCA_910591695.1. Lineage (NCBI taxonomy): Eukaryota > Metazoa > Arthropoda > Insecta > Coleoptera > Chrysomelidae > Galerucella > Galerucella pusilla. The sequence goes on from CAJUYI010001510.1 coordinate 32,063, forward strand.
TGGATTTATTCGAAACACGAAACCCCTAATACTTATTAATTGATTATTTTTTATGGCATCAGCAGATAGTAAAGGATTTTTTCCAGAAATCAACGACAGCCCACTTTATTTCTACGTATTATGTATACAGGGTGAATTGGCTGAAAGGCGTAGAGCGGTGTATATTAAATAAATAAATAATTGTATTTGCAATAAGAAGTTGTACTTATGAATATCATTCAAAAATTCTACGATATATGTTCATATCATCAACATATAACATCCAAGACATCGTTAATAAATATGCTTCTTACCTGTTTCGTCTCTTTTCTCATCATCATCCTTATCCTTATCGTCACTATCGGAAACTAGAGCGTCATCGTCATCGTCTGTTTTATTCTTTGGCTCCCACGTCATTTTGTTTTCTTTTTTCAATCTTCGCCTTGCATTCGCGAACCACGTCGATACCTGCGTCAACGTCATTTTAGTGATAATCGCCAACATGATTTTTTCTCCTTTCGTCGGATACGGGTTCTTTTTGTGTTCGTTAAGCCATGCTTTTAAGGTAGCCGTAGATTCTCTGGTGGCGTTTTTACGTCTTGCTGCTAAATCGTATCCTGCTCCATATCTGTAATTAACGAAAATACATTTAGTATTATTATTATTATTTATACGTGTTTGTATCAAAAGTAGTCTAAAAGACTTATTTGCTGGAAGTAGAGAACGAGAACGGCGTACGGCGAGACCGTACAAAAAATACGATTAATTTTTCGCCAATGGTTTTCGAAACACACCGTGAGCCGTGATCTTCTGAAAAAAACTGCGGCAACCACACTGCGTTCCACAGTGTCACTTTGCACCAAAACTGCGCTGCGCTGCGAAGAAATATGCGCATGCTATATTCTTTATTAGGTTCACAAAAACTCGCCGTGACTTACGCTGCGTCACCTCAACAAGCTGCGTCTCATTTTGCGGCTGGCCCAAAGGGTAACCTCTTTTTGCTCATATGTAGACGTTATAACTTTAACCAACTACTTCTACGGTCATACCTCCCAATTTTTTTAATGCAACACCCTACAAAAGGATTACAAAAAGGCATAATACATAAATAAAAATTCAATCAGTTTGGAGTTAGGGATTACGTTCTCGATGTAAGATGATTTTTAAACGAATTTTTTCCTACTTGGTGGATAGGTAGACGAGGACCAATGTTGGAGTGGTCACCTAGGCTGGTGCGTTTAAAAAATTGGAAGGAGTGTCCATGGATAAGGAAGGGTTGAAGTTATAACGTCCACATATGAAAAGAACAGGAGTTATTTTTCAATATTTCGCCTTCAGATCTATGTTGGATGGATAGTTTTCATTAAAATGCTACTGCAAGTGCCAAACGTGATGGCTAGCACGCCCCCATGCGCACAAACTTATTTTCAATGGTACCTTCCACTACAGCTCTTGCAAGACATATAAATGCTCTGTAGAGAGGCGTATCATTAGTTGTCATCCAATTTTATTGGCGTTTGGCATTGTCTGAATAATGTTTGTAGTATAGGTACGACACTGACAGGTAAGGGACTTATCGTAGTCCAATGGTAATTTAAGGTTCTATTCTGTAAGTATATACGATGCCGTTGATGAACGAATATCGTTTACGAACGATAAATCGCCGTTCATGAACGACAGCCAGAAACGTCACTTTGGCTATAAAAATTTGTCTACTTTTGTGATAAGATTAATTATTTCGGTGGAAATTCCACACTATTGTGGTTTTTAACCAATCAGAACGTGTATTTCTATCAGATCACCATAGCAACGGATGGAATTTATCGGAAATTTCTTCCTGGTGGGTACCCAACAGCGAATTATACTGGAAATTTTTTTGACGATTATAATGACAGAATATTTTTTTTTACAATCTAATTTTTATTTGTTTACATAATAATTTTGATTAATTTCAACAAAAAGCTTAAATGCTTTCTAAATTCATGGACCATTATGGCAGGTTGATTCGAAGTTGCTTGCTCTTGATTTAGAGATTCTTGGACTGTCTTTGCAGAAGTTGAAGCAGACCTCATTGCGTCAATATATCCTGATGATGGCCCGAGTCAATTTGCAGATATGGTTTTATGGAGTGACTGCTACCATGCCCTGTTATTTTAATCAATTGCTGTTCTCCAATTCCCGTTTTAGCTAGAGTTGAAACAGCAGTGGCCCTCGCAGAATGATTTGTTATCTTGGTCTTGTTGACATCGATTCCAATCACCGATGCCGCCGATTTGAACCAGGAAGATATTGTATTTTGTCCAACCGGGCTGTTCTTGTACCAACCCTTGGAATTGGGGTGGTGCCAGTTTGGATTTGGAGTTAAAAATAAACGATTCGTTTTGATGAGTTGGTCTCGCTTGCTTATTAGTTTTTTGAACAGTCTTACTGGGCATAATTCTTCATTGACTGTATTCGGTACAAGCCACTTACTAACCGCCTTGAGTGGTCTTGGAGAAAACCTCAATGCGTCCTGTTGGTTTCCCTTGATTGTCAAACTCCTCCACAAAATATTCTATTGTTGATGCCGCTCCTTCATTTCCTCTCCAGGCCAATTCATGAGCAGCAATGTGAAAGAACTTCCTTTGCAATCCTTCCGGAGTGTTTTCGTCCCAAAGCTCAATAATCTTTATCAATTTGTCTGCTGATAGTGCGGATGAACTTGCCTTTCTCTTGGTTGGATCTATTTGTAGCTTCCGACGCTTAGCATTTTTTGCAGCTCTTGCGTTGACAGAGAATGGATTGAATTTGCGATTATAACTTTCGAAAAAATATTCCTGCAACTGCTTAGCTGTAGAATTCCATAGAACTTTGATAACACTCTCCCTGTAGTCTTCGGAGTTCTTTTTTCGCATGTTGAAGACATAGTCTTCAAGAATGAGCGCCAGTTCTTCCACAGGTATATCCACTCTGTCTTAATCATACGCTTTTTCTGTGCAAAGGTTATAAACTGTTTCCATACACTTGCCTTTGATTTCCTAGTATTCGCTGGTGCCAACTGCTTAATATTCTGGCGAATATTTTCTTAACTTTCTTGACCGAAGCGAGACAATTTTCTACATCGTGCTGTTTTGACAAATTTTTGACAGAAATAATTTCTAGTTTAGAGTTTAACTGAGTTGCCATGGTAACTGAATAATCAAGTTGACAAAACCTGTTTTGCAAGAACTTGATAAAGACGAAAATTGATGTTGTTGGAAACACATTTGGTGTGGAATTTTCTTACCGAATACCACACGAGATCAAATTAAATCCGGAAATTTTTTGACATCTAGTGGTATTACTAGTGAAAATTATGGAAATTGTTGAAGAGGAATTTGATCGGTGGTACGGTGTAGTTTGGCGTTTGGCGCTAACAGTAAGTATATTGACTTAAAATCTCCTATTCAGAATGTATAAGAGTCATTGTTGATTTTTCAGTTTCGCATACAATAAATAGATTAGCAACAACGAAAACTTGTAGCTTGGTAACATTTTCCATTCAATTCACAAAATATTTCATGTTTGTTAAGCTGTTTAGTATGCCGATCAAACGACACAAAATATCTCACCGGAAAAAAAAAACAACAAATATCATAAATTAACCGTAAACTGCTACGTAAAATTATTCAAAAATCACGTGACTTATAGTATTAACTCCGTGAAAACACTTAAAAAACACCGAAGTAAGGCAAACATAAATAAATATAACCTCATTTTCATAAAAGACGCCGTTTTCGCTGCCACAAATGGGAAATATTTTCAGTTAAAATTTATGTCTACCGTTACCGTGCCGGGTACTACCTGGGTAATATTAAGAACACGATATTGGACGCATTATTTTATAGTTACAAGGATGTCTTTTATGTCGAGTTGTGTATTTGTTTGAGAATTGTACATTCACCATTAGTTACAAAACTTTTTACATGCTAGATTTCAGTTTAATATTTAAACTTTTCAATTATTGAACGTCAACACGTATTGTAGCTATTTGGTTTAATTCCAATTAATAGACAGAGACCTGTAGCTACGGTAAGCTTAAAGTTCGTAAAATATTCGGTATATGGCGCTGCTTCTCGTCTGAGGCGCGAAATATGAATTGTAGATGTTATTAAAAAGTTTTCTCTACACCCACATGTATATTATCCATTTTTTGTACAGTTTATAGAGTGGAAATGTAGGACATATCGGTTTACTGAACGGATATGTCAAAAAAGTCTGTCCTAGAAGCACTGGATTAAGAATATTAATTTACAAAAATGAGCTTCAATAAAATAATCCGTACAAATTAACAACAAATACTAAAAACAGAATAAAATGGGTGTTTAAGGGGATTCCTCATGGACGTCAGATTTTATAAAATTATGTAATACATCTGACGTTATAGATAAACAATTAGTATATTCCTCGGTAGTCTAGTGGTAAATATACCAGACTCACGCGATAGACCAGGGTTCAATCCCCAGCGAAGAAGTTTTTTTTTAATTGTTAATTTTCTTTTTAAATATTTATTCTGCTTGATATTGATAACGACATCAGGTAGACGCTTAAAATATTTAGCAGAATATTCATTATTATTAGTGTTGGGACCAATTGACCAACACCTATTTGACTTGACCGAAAGACTGGCGGCAGCACGAAAAATTTTGTGTTAAAATGGAAAGCGGATAATTCATTCCCGCCAGTTTTATTGTAGATTTGACCAGTTAGGTTCAATTGAAATTTATAAAATATTTAAAAACCATCTTTATGGTGTTTATCGAGAGTTTTATTATGATATGAAACTAATGCTCCTGGATGGACTCATTTTGCAATTTTATTTTTTAAATCCATTTCAGTCAATTGACTCGTCAATTGACAAAAAAAAGTTGACCGATCAAATCCACAACCCTAATTATTATAGATAATGGTACGGTACCCTTCATGACTGGCAACATCTACTTATAACAGCATCGTATATTTAAAAAGGGAAACCGTAGCATTATACAAATTGGACATTCAAGAACTGTACGTTTATTGCATTGGTAAAATTATGAATGAAATTGTTGAAAATTTTCAATTTGAAGCTATATCAGTTTATTAAAATGTTTATTTTCTAGATTTTTCCTTAAGTGGGTCGTAGAAAAAATATACTGTTCGACTCTTGTGGATTGTCCATATCGCACTCGAACGATATGGCCATCATATCAACACTAGTTGCACAAACTACTCTGTTGCTATTTATAAAATAAATCAACATATATCCCCCACTGAACGCTCGAACGAAAATTAATCAGCGTTTTTTCTTCGGAAAACGAAAAAATGATTTAATAGCGAATTTCTTTGTGGAAAGCTGTCAGACTGATGTATAGAGTTGCCCTCCCTAGTCGGTGGTTTTCCCCTACACTGGGATTTGATTACGGCTAGAGTGGTTTCACCCCTATTAAACTGGCTACTTTTTGTCATAGACAGGGAAAAGGCGGTCACCGATGTCACTTTGATGGAAAAAAATAAAAGTCACCCTCAGCAGAGGCGTTTCGGGGAAAAAATTGGCAATCAATTCGTTTTCCTACCCATATAGGATAAACTATTGGCTGAAATAAACACCAAGGAAGCTATAGTTGCATCTCACATATGATTTAATACGATATTCAAATTCGATCAAGTTTATTAGTCTTTAGCTATAGAAACTTCAGGATAAAGGTTATCCTCTGCCAGTTTTACCATTAAATATATCTCCAGACAGCTTGCTTCTTCTAATACATTCACAACTTACTACTCTCTGTTTGAATCACACATTCGCTAAGGTATATTTTACATAGTAAACTTCATCAGCTTAAAGATAAATACAGGCTGCCAAATTTAATTCGAAACGTGGCTCAGCCACGCCTACTGATGCGCACAGGTCAAGCTGGTCATAGCTCATAGCTGAGACTTCACTCCCTCTACCTCGCTATGCGCAGATAGCCAGACTCGCCAGGAAATATGTTATATTTGACCGGCTATATGTCATATAGTTTTTTGAAGACACTGCGCTTCTGAACAAGAGACAGTGTTTGAGTATAAACTAGACCAGAATTTTCAAGAAACACAACACGTAACTTAGTGTCCTCGTTATACATATTACTGTTAGCCTCAAAGCTGTTTTTTTAGCGACTATACAAATGCTACTCCCCAATAAGATTCATTTAAAAACGAATTAATGTTTGGAGCTTTTGTTAACGTCGTCTGAAACGTAAAACGGACGACCGTTTCCGATTGTATCTACCAGCAATAAATGGTGCAATGCGATTTGAGTTTCTACCGTTACCACCTGCGTCGCGGCGCCGCCGGCGCACCGACGCGCCAATCAATAGCTCTCCCTCTTCAGCCATTTTGTCTTAAAGCCATTCCGGCAGTGGCAGTCGTTCCGTGACCGGGAATTAGCGGCACCGCAATTCAACCGACCACCAGATCTATTCGAATACTTTTATACATTTAGTTTAGCTTTCCGCTTTTATTCGTCTAACGAATATCGACGATGCGGTGTTGCCGCTTCCTTTTCCATCAAACGTGAATAAATGATGGATTTATTTTTGTTTTCTGTGAATATTCACTACTTGTGCATTATTTGTCCCAGTATTTGAATAGACAGCAAGCTAATATACCAATATTTCTTCGTTTATTGGAACTTTTTTAAGGTTTTTCCTGTTGCTTTTACTTGGGAAGCATTTCTTCTAGTGATGAGCGAAGCAAGACCAAGACCAAGACCAAGACTCGAACAGTCTCGGTCTTGGTCTTGGTCTTGCTGTATTTTGTTTGGTCTTGGTTTTAGTCTTGGTCTTGCCATAATTTCTTAACGAAAATCTTTCAAAACATTTTGTAAACCTTTTATTTTTATGCAACAAACATTTTTAAACCTAAATTTACTATATTTGAATTTAAAAAACTTCATTAAGACATTATTATCATGTACGTCGCGATATGAGCTTGTCACAACTTGTCAATAAGAGAATGATTCTCTAGTTCAAAATATATTTATGAAAACTCAAGAACCTACCCTTCTCCAACGCATAAATTGACCTTTTAACAAAAAAAAATCCTTGAGAAAAATGAAAATATTGAAAAATAAGTAATTTCCTTTGGATTTTAGCCATGTGTTAACCAGACATTGGGACAAAGACTATGTACTCTTCGAACATTTTTGTAGATCCATTTTTTTTAAACAGTGATTTCTTTGTTTTTTTTATGTATATCTTTAAAATCTAGTAAAGAAAACTGACAATTCGACATGCCAACTTATATTGTACCAAGAAAAGCATATGTTGACGCTGTTACAAATATTTTATCTCATATAGTTACTGTGAAAAAGAATCTTTGGTTGAGTCTTGCGTATTTAGTCTTGGTCTTGCATAGTCGGTCTTGGTATTAGTCTTGTTCTTGTTCATTCTGTCTTGGTCTTGGTCTTGCGAGTCGAAGAATGGTTTTGGACTCGGTGTTGCTTTTTCGCAAGACCAAGACCAAGACCAATTCTGCTCATCTCTAGATGCATTTCTCCTGGTAACATTCCCATCATGTCTGCTTACAGACAGGAAGTAGCAGTAGGTTCAGCAATACTGAGCTCATAGCTCCCGTGGCTGCCAAACTTGGCTTGCCTTTGTTAACCACTCAGGTTTTAGATCTCCCCAGCCTAACGAGTCTTCAACTACCATACCACAGAACCATATGCTATCAGTGGTGTATACGGAGCAGAGAATTGTCGTTCTTGTCAATGATTTTTCATGTTGAAAGCGGTGCTTATAATATCGATTATAAGGAGCAGCTCGTGGGAAATTTACTCAAAAATATCTAATAGACTATGAGCCCATGGGGAAAAAAGTGTCGCGATTTGAAACAGCAACAAACCCATTCAGAACGATAGTTTATCATGTCACTATCGGTTCCAGCACTATGGCGTTCATTTTCTCTTGTGCAGAAAAGCGCAGAGGAAAACTGAACATTTTATTTTCCCCCTGAAACCGTGATATAAAACTGTACGCCGTTTGTTAAGGTACATTTACATTAAATCACGCGCGTGCTTAAGTTTGAAATTTGCTCGCTTGACATATGACGTCTCCATGTATCCATTTACATTGAAAATTTTACTTTTGCTTAAGCTTGAGCGGGCTCATTCTTCTGCTTGACAAATGCAAGCATGCAGAAAGACAATTTCATTTGAAATTTTAAGGTTATGTTACGATTGTTAAGATGATTTTATGATCATTTTTTTCTCATTAAATTTTTTTGAAGAGGAAAAGCTTTATCACCAATAAAAAAATGTTGGCACTTCATCTGGAGTGAGGGGAAGAAGTTTACTTGTTGGTATATGTGCCTGCTGAAAGGTTTTTTCCAAATGTGGAATTTTTTAATATGCCACCATCACTCTGTGCTCATTAAGACCCAATATCAACAAAGATAAAATTATATTTTGCATCACAAATTGCTAATAGTATGCTAAGTATTGCTAAATAAATGTCTCGTACCCAAAACCTTCTTTTTTGCGAATTTTCTTTCTCACACAATTTTTGGGCCGTTTTTTATGTATTGTTATTACGATAAATGCTAGAGAGCAAAACTTTTAATCTTATTCTAGTCCATTATTTTTATTTTTATAGGTATTCAACTCACGATGGTGGCATGATATATCGTTCTGAATGGGTTTGCTGCTGTTTCAAATCGCGTCACTTTTTTCCCCATGGGCTCATAGTCTGTAATAGTCTGGCAACGTTTTTTAAAAGTAATGCTTGGTTAACTTCCTCACCATTTGTTTCGATGGCCCAGCCAATGCCTGTAGTAGTAGTAACCGTAATATTATTTGTATAATTCCCAAGTAAAGATTACTAAAGCGACAATTTAGAACAGGAAGAGGCATTATACATAACCACAACTAGCATGTCCGTTCGATCTATCTACTCCGTATCGTTGTTTTCGATCTCTCGTGTAGTTTCCAGTGAGGAATAAAGAAATATGAATGTGCTCATCGCATTATCATGCAACATATAACACGCTCGATGTTCGACAAAATCATTTTGACAATAACGTTGTGACAAACTGGTCACGACATTACACGTATACACAATTGTTGTGTTCAATGATGGGGAACACAAAGAGAAATATTTCCCAGTGAAATTGCATGAAATTGTATGCGCGATATGATTTTACGATTATTGAAAATTGTTATGGAATTAAATTGGTTTCCGTTTAAATATAAAATGGTTTTATTGATGAGTAGACTACTTACCCGTAAGCTGCTAACGTTGGGTCGTAAGGGTAGTACCCGGTGGTTGGTTGGAGACCTGCTGTGGTCCACGCTGACATGTCAGCTGCTCCACTTGCATCCTTCAAGGCGTAAGGATTGCTCTGGAAGAGAAAAAAATGTCCAAAATTTTGTTAAAATTACAACCAATACCTAAATAAATAATGATGATGAGCTGCTTAAATTGTAGGAATTGAAAAATACCCTCTTTAAATATGGCGAAGAGTGTCCTTTGAGCGATTGATCAATAATAAAATTCAAGCCTAGTCAAAGTACACATAAAACCTCACAAAAAATACAAAAAACTTGAAAATTCAGAATTCTTCGTTGAATTACTGAATATATAAAGTCACAAAATGCTGACAGATTCCAGCTTTTATGCGCCATCTAGAAAAATCGATATCGATCTGTTAATCTGACAATTCTAATTGGGCCAAACTTTACAACAGTAATTTTCATTAAATTCTCCAAATAATGTGAACAGTTATTACTAAGGACAATTTTAAGTAGACTCAACTTGTTTCAAAAGTGAACTTGTCGAATTCATTTGATAACCGGTTGTGACATGAGTTCGCGAATAAAGGAGAACTGTCTTCCTTGGCGTCACAGGTTTTTTTATGGGACATTGAATGCCGTAGGTCGATCGACGGACAAACTACGATAGCATCTGCCATGATATGCCATTCACTGGCCGAGGCACTGAGTGCCGGTTATTTACCATCGATCTCGTTAGTCATCCGGCCACTTCCACTTCATATATGTAAATAACCGACGATCGACGTTTCGCTTTTGTTGTTTGCACACCTCTCTGCGGGTTAAATGAGCACCTCATTGTGAGTTTTAATGGTACTAAACATTGTACAAAAAAGAGCGATTTATAGCAGTTTTTTCATTGATATGTGCACATTTTCACCAGCTAATGAGCCTTGGAAATAATAGTTTCCTAACTCAACTATTATTGATTTTTATTAATATCAGAATAACTAGGAAGCCCCCCTGGCGGCACTTCGTCACTCTATCGATTAATCAGTATTTATTCTACTCTTTGCGGCTTGTGCATGCAGATTTTCTTGAACTAATTTTTATATTTTTATATTAAAACTGATTGTTATGGTTCAAAAAATGTCCTGATACTCAAATTCATTAGTTTCGGTTCAGCACTATGGCCGAAGTGAAAAGCTAGAAACCAGGAGCAAGGCAAGAGGCAAGCTGTTGAGTATCTTGACATTGCAAACAACAACATTCCTGTAGTACCATGATTAGACATGACAACGATATATTTATTCTTTCAACCGCCAAAGTTACAAGCTGTTTTAATCCCCCAGGTCCACCAACTTTTCCTCTGCTGTCGAACAAAACCTTCTGTTTCTACATGCAATCAGTGGGTGTGATATTTAGATAGATTTTATGAGGTTACATTCTCCAGCCTGACTCTTTCGAAAAAGTCTATTAGTGTGTAGACTGAACCTTTCATATAGCTCTCTGTCAATGGCTTTTCTTCGCTTAATGCAAAAACCCGCACATTTGCAAGGCACTGAAATAAAATGTGTTCTGCCGTTTCTTCTTATAGATTGAACTTACAATGCCCCGTTAACAGACCCACTTTTCCCGCTTTTCCTATCTTTGGTCATCAGATCTGCTGTAAATTTTGGTGAGTGTTCTGTTATGAACTGTTTCGCTTGCCTCTATCCTGGTGAGTTCCTCCACCATTTCAGAGATTTGTGGTCGACCCACTCCTTTGTTTTCGTTCTTGTTATGGTTTTTGCAACGCCGCAGAAGGGTTCCTGCCCAACGAATGGCAATGATGAGCCTTGTTTGGCCATTTCATCCGCTTTTTCGTTGCCCCTATGACTCTAGTGCCCGGTACCCAGGGTACCGTAACATTGCTACGGTCACCCAGTCTGTTTAGGGCAAGCACACACTCCCATACTAGCTTAGAGTTGACCTCTACGGAATTGAGTGCCTTCAGCGCTGCTTGGCTGTCTGTGAAGATGGCAATTGAACGATTTGTTCTCTTCTGTCTTTTCATTTCTTCCATACAGTGGTGAATCAACGTCATTTCCGCCTGGGAAATTGTGACATTCCTTGATAGGCCTACTGGGAAGGCTATCCCTTGCTTTAGCCCTACAACTTCTGCATTCTATTGTCGAAGGGAGTTGAAGTTTGCGAAGCTCCTTGAAAACAACACCATCCTACAGGAGGTAGCCAGTCTAGTGAAAGATCTAGTGAAAGTCTAGTGAAAGTCTAGTGAAAGAGTCTAGTGAAAGATCTTCTCAGCTGTGGATGAACGAATGAATGTAACTCCCTGGAAGTGGGCAGGTTTACCCCATGATGAATTTCCCATCATATATTAGTTTATTTTTACAAATGTGTTTGCTCAAAAAACTGTTTGTGTTACCAACTTCAGATCTGATATCTAAAATTAACAATAACCACTCATTTTAACAAACATTGCAACAAAATAAACACAAAAACTCATTCAGCGTAAATTGTCAAACAATGCTCGACGGGGTAAAACCGGAGATAAGTCCATCGTTGTCGCACTAGAGGAAGAAACATTCGAAAAAAATTTGTTTACCTTCGTTTATATGTTAATATGTGTATCACCTGGGTGAACTATAATCACACCGCTCGATGATAACAACCTTTCTTATCAATATTTATACAGTTAACGGACCGTGATTGATTTCTTTGTCGGCATATATAATGGCGACATAACAACAACGATTATGGTAAACAAAATATGTGCTAAGGTGAAGATAAATTTAAAGGTGTTTGGGAGACGCCTATTATAGAAGTCGTTTAAAATGGTGGATGACAAGCTAGCTTCAGTACAAAATTAATTAAAATGTTTGATAGAAGAAATTAACAATGTCTACGTATATATTGGAAGTTTTAACCTAGAACTCTCATACTTCAGTGTTGCTTCAATACAACTTATCTCCTTTTGTAATGATAACAAGCGTTATTCTCAATAAATGCCCTAACGCAACTTAACAAAGTGAACAGTATCAATTGAGTGTAATATAATGTCGGTAATTTAGCGAACAGTGGTTAGAAATGGTCTTTTTTATAGACGACCGTAACGGCGGCGCGAGGCGCGAAACCTTCCATCCATCTTCTCGATCCCTAAGGGTTTTCCCTTTTACCGCTAGCGTCCTTCGGATCGTCTTTCCGCAGAAAGATTTACGCGCCCAGAATAAATATACTGGAGGGCAGAGTTGGAGATGTTATATCGAGACGATTACTATAGCGTCGCGACTAAATAACAGATATCGCTAGAAATGATAATTAAATTTCAACCATAGACTTACGTAATGGTCAAACAAGGAACAATAAAATTTTACTTTGACCATTTATAATAATTGCAAGTGTCGTTTCAAAGTTATTTGTGTGTGTGTGTGTGTGTGTGTGAGAGAGAGATGGTCTCGGACGGTGTCCATTAACCACAGGGAGTATAAGATATTAATCTGAAGGAAAAGTCTATATTTCCAGTTTAGCATCATTAACAAAACGTATAAGTAGGTCAAAAATAGCCTGTTCGTTTTTTGCCAGAAGTGAACATAAATTAACAGGCATGGGAAAGTTGTAGGCTATGAGAGAATTATAATGTTCTGTTCTTTCTGTCAGTCGATCCTCACATGCAAAAAAAATATGGTTGAGATCAGCTATTGATATATTATCGCAAGTACAAAAAGGTGTGTTGAAAATACCTACCTATTTTGTGTAGATGAGCCCGAAAATGTCCATGATTCACTTTTAAACGTGTGAGAATTCCCTGATGTCTTTTGCTATAATCTAAATTTAAGAGGGTACTTTCACTGGGGAATTGCGGATATAAATGGAAATACTGATTGCTGTTTGTTTTTGCAATATTTTGATAATAGTTTTTCCAACGTGTGTGGGCTAATTCTTTGTGGCTATTTATTAAGTCCGAAAATGATTGGGTTTTAGTTAACTTCGATATTCTACATGCCGCTTTTGCTTCGTAGTCCACTCTTTCATTTCCATCTATCCCGCAATGTCCTTTCACCCAGATAAGATGAATTTTCTTCCCACTATTTCTTAAATTATATAGTAACCGCTTAATTTCAAAAATAAGATGTTGCCTGAAACATTTTGATTGCTTGCAAAACAGTTTTAGAATCCGACATGATGGCCAAGTTTTGAAATGAATTCAAACAACACCAGTGTAAAGCTTCTCTCACAGCTAGTGTTTCAGCTGTATATACTGAAAAATTATCTGAAATTTTAAATCGTTTGACTAAGTCCAAGTCAGAAACAAAAATAGCTGGCTCCGGTCCCGTCATCATTTTTTGACCCATCTGTATAAATTTTTATCACATCCTGATTTATGGTAGCCAATGTGGTTTTCAAGATCAGCCTATTTAAACTAGGTAAGTCCGAATATGATGGGTATATGACTGTTGATCGAAATATCAATGAACCATAATTATACTGGTAAATTGAGAAAATAGATTGGTTGTTAATGTGACTAATATCTGGGATGGCATTCAAAAAGGCATCCGACAATGGTGGTTTATTTTTTCATCTCCCCTTCTAGGTAAAAATAATGTATTATACAGTGGGCGAGCGGCTTTGCCCCGAGCGGAATGAGGTGCCAGGCTTATAAATGTCTTCACCACCATGGTGTATATACAATTTTTTCTACTACTTGCTAAATTTGAGACAAAAATTGAAAATAATTCACAAACGCACCACTAGAAGCGTTCACCCCGTCGTCTGACTGACAAGTACACTGTCAGTTTTCGATATATTAGGTATGAACGTACTCTTTATGTCATCAGTCATTTTTGGTTGAGCGCGAATTTTAAACTAATGCAAATAATTCAAACAGCAAATATGCTACAGACAATCTCCTGGGTATACAAAATTATGTTGCACAAGTTGTTGAACTACTATTCTTGAATTTTTAAAATATTTTAATTTGTCCATTATTGACCTAGGTTAATAAAAAGAAGCAATAATTGTTAACTACTTATATAATTTATATAAATTTATCCCCTTCAATATTTAGTACGAATTGTTAGAAACAAAATGGGGAAATTGTTAGTAGCAAGAGCTGAGATACAAGAACTTACAGATGATGAAAAGCAACTGCAGAAGGTGTTTATGTGGTTGGATATGATGATAGAATATTTGTAGATGTACTTTTCAGTCTTGAAACCGTTTATGAATATCTCAATTATTGTGATAGGATCGAATCGAATTTGGGTACGCGAAAATAATCTCCCAACTCTATAACTGAGGATAAATTCACTTCATAGGCATCGAGTATCCGGTTAGGGCGGGAACACTTATATAAAGTGAATTTCGAAATCATATCTATCAAACCTTCGAGATTTCAGATTCCGGGGTTTTATCAGTGGGATACTTTTAGGGGAAACACTGTTTTCTTTCTTTCGAATCAAATAATTTCATTATCATAATGTTACGTTTGTCATTTAAATAAAATGAAACAAAATAATATAACGGTTTTCAAATAAAATATACAGGATGGAAGAAATGTGGGGAAAATAGCAGTCAATTACAACGAAATAGATTGGTGCTGGAGAAAGCGGTTTTGATGACTGTATTTGCACCTATTATACACTATAGTCTGTACAGAAAGTACGAGGAGTAATAAACCCTTATTAAGTATGCAAAACCTTTACAGGGAGCACCATGAAATTTTTGAAAATCTGTTACTTTAAATTACATTTCTTCCGTAAATCTAAAAACCAGGTAGATCGACCCCGTATTTGTTTCAGTTGTAACAAAGTTTAGGGTTTCTTCATTGTTAAAGGATTAGCAGATAAGCAATAGCGCAATGCAGTGGTGTGTATTTTGGGAAAAAAATACGTTTTAAATTATAATATAATAAAAAATGAAAAGAAATAATTATTGGAATACATTTATTACTTACATTTTATTCTATATCCGACTCGGAAGAGGTAGAATCGTTGTTGACATTAATAATAATAGGGTCGATTAAATCATCACAAATATTGTCAATTTTCAACATATTTGCCTCTACTCGATACAGTTTGTCCAATTTTCCTTACTAACATGACTTACAGCACTCTCAAACAATTTCACAACATCGTTTATTTTAAAAGTAGTATTTTTTTTCCAACTTCCCCCTTTACCTGAGCCCATATTAATTCTATGGGATTAAGTTCACAATGATAAGGGGGAAGTCGAAGAACTGATATACCACGAGAAGAAGCCATTTCTTCTACAATGTAGGTTTTGTATTTATTCTTGTTCATTTTTGCAATTCTGTAAAGTTCTTTCCTTAGTGGATCTTTTGGAAACTTAATATTTTTCGAAATAAGCCACTCCAAAAGCTCTGCTTTACGCCAACGACTTGTGGGCAATGCTTCTCGTAACCGTGAATGGTAACTTGCGTTGTCCATAACAATAACAGCCCCTTTTGGAATCAGATCCAACATTTGAACAAACCATTCCTCGAAGACATCCCCATTCATATCTTCGTGATAGTCCCCCGTGCGTTTTGAAATAAAAGTTAATAATCCACCATCAACAAAACCTTCAGAACTTCCAACATGGACAATGATAAGTCTTTTTCCTTTTCCAGATGGTGGCTGCAAACCTAACGACAAACCTTCCACGAATGCCTGCCTTCCGCTTTTAATGTTTTCATCTTGCCAAGATTTGGAAACTGTATATCCAGCATTTATACACACATATATACAAAAATATATAAAATACCTAATTATTGTTACAGATTGGTTTGTTTTCTATTATGAATAAACTGTGTTGCCTTTCTTTATCAAACTTACTAAAATTTATGTACCTCTATAACTTTTTTTTATTAAAATTAGTACATCCCGTTACCTCTGACCTAAATCGTATATTCTTTAGCATAGCTGCAACTCATTCGTTCAATACAAAATGTACCTTACGGTATACCCTCTTAAAATATATTTTGGTACGTCTATGAAATCTACTTAAATGAATGATTTATTACTCCTCGTACTTTCTGTACAGACTATAAGAAATCTGTCAAAACAACGTACACTGTAAAAAGAGGTCCTATTGCGAATAAGCAAGAAAACACGTTGGAACCTAGCAAGTAGTTAATGGAGGATGTGAGCGAGCCAAAGTATCTCCTCTGTGCCAATTCTCTAAATTATTTAGTGTTCCTTTGTGATTTGTGATAAAATTCGACTTTTAGGTTTATATTTTGAAAAATTTAAATAATAGATAGGGGGTATTTTCAATAAGTACATCACCGGAAAGAGAAGGTCATAAACTATAAATAGATTGATGACGTGCCTCTTTCTGCGTTAACTTCAACTATGACCAGCTAGAAAGAATGGGACGTTCAGCAGAAAGACCAGAAAGAAAAGGAGAGAAACCCCAAGAAGAAGAAGGAAATAAACAGTAAAGGAGAATGTCACTAAAAAGGAACTAATAAGATACAAAACAGAGACATGTGGAAAAAAACTTATTATGGATCTGGAGATCTGATTTAAGAGTTAATTACAAGTATACAAGGACACTTGGACCAACGTGACAGTAACAGCAATAAGAACAACATTTTAATTTTCTAATATCCTTAATTCGATGTAATGAATGATAATTAATAATTCCATTGAAAGAGCGTGCACGAGAGTGACAACATGGCGTGCAAATAATTTTTATTTCACCAACATAACATTCGAACAATTATAATTGTGTTTACAATGCTCCAGCGATGTGTACTACATATTAAATTGCTTTATATCGTTATATCGACATACAAGCTCGAAGTTTCATTTTAAACATTGTAATAAAATATAATAAGCTTCTGTTATACGGAGTGGTATAGGATAAAACTATAATTCTATTATGTTTTTGACGACAAAAATTGACTGAAAGTGAACTGGGTATTGGAAAATTGTTACAATTAATCGTATGCATCTTACATTTAAAAGAAGCAGACTACAACATTGTAAATCTCCAGGATATCTTTTTTCTCAACAGTTATCCTTCAAGCAAAAATAACTAAACTGTAATATCAAAATACTACCAAGAATTGTTTCAGAAACAACAAAGCTATCGATGTTAATCTAACAGAAAATATCGCGTCCTAAATATCAACATTGATTTCCTTCAAAAAACCTAGTTTCAATATATACTGTGGAAAAAATATGCATATTAGCTTTGTGGGAAATCTGATCGTACCGTGGTACGTTGAACATATGTCAGACACAGTTAGATTCATCTTCTATGAATTGACGTGTTAAATTTTCGCTTCACAGACTTGCTTCGGTCTTTTTTGCTATCACTGTATCAGATACTCAGAGTCTTCTGTTCCTAACAGTATTTATTATACGTTGACCACGTTCTTTACAATTTATGCATATTAATGTTTTAAGCAAGAAGGCTATATTAGGAGATCGAACTCTATGTATTTCAATTTCTGTTCATGGTAGAGGGCGTTAGTTTAAACATCTTACCAGAACATCTGACATAAAACTTGAGTTCATGCTGTTTTGTTGGTTGCTAGCTCCTTTGACAGTTGGCGGTTCTCGTGAGATGTAATTGAGGTTAGGAAAGAAACATGAAACATTATTTGAATAAGAAATCTTTTTTTGGTATTAGTTTTCAAAAATATTGAAAATTTTGATGGTTTGGTGGTTAAATAATTAGCTGACGTCTTCTACTTCTCGTCGTTATGGAATAAAGAACACGTCCTATAATGTGAATAATAAAAGGAGATTTCATTGGAAAATAAAATATTTTTTACAGTAAAATAATTTTTCATTTAAAATTCACTGTTTATGACTTCCATAATTTTGCTATTATTGTAAATAGCATAGTTGATTTATTCATAATTTTGGACTTATTTCAGAATTTATAATTCTTTTCTTTTGTTGGATGATGTAGAATTGTAGCTTTCTCAGTCTATAGATCAGTATTTAAGTGAATACGCTTCGAGGATTCACAAGACAAAAATAGCAGCCTCTGAAATTTATCTGAATAACAAACATTCTAACATTTCAAGAGGTGATATATATGTCTTCACATCATTACAGCTAACCTTTCTTTTATGTTTTTGTCCTATAGTGAGTATTATGATGATACAATGTCTACAAAAATAATATAAAAATGGCTAAACCAGTTCTTCATCACTTTTTACTAATGTTGTTATTTTCCCTTTCTTTTTTTGTTTTGTATTCGCTGCTTTTGTATTCTTATTTCACTATGTTTAATCTTTAGTTTGTAAATCTTTTCTTTCCCTCTATGTACGAGAGTCAAAGCAAAGCAGCAATCTACTAGGTCTTCCAGAACGAGCTAAATTCTACCAAATTCGATCACCAGACTCTTAAATATATACTGAGTGTGTTGCACTGGTACATATTATAAAGAATTATCATCATTTACTATGACAATACAAAAATTTATGAGTTTTCCTACCTCCAACAGTATTCCCTGCCTCAACCAACTCTGGAGGAGTTGCAGAAATGGAGAATTCGTCATCACTAATCATTTTACTTTTGAGAACACCCGCAAATTTTTATGCGTCAAGTTTGACCATTCATTGTACACTTTCCAAACGATTTTTCTTTTTACAAAAATATCAAAGTTATGCCATTTCGTGTATTTAAGCGTGCACCTTAATTTGACGTGACTATATCACCTTGGTGAATTATGATTCTGTGATTCTCGCTTCGTCGTTCGAGAATTTAGCAAAAAAGCCAAGATCCTCTTCGGAGAAGTATTGTTATGAGCTAACGGCGTGACAATAAAAATTCAATTTTCACATTCCTGTCGGTCGTCGGTAAACAAAGTCTAAAACCGAAAGCGATTTCATGCCTCCGGCAAAACTTCATTGTTCGCAGTTTTTCAGCAGTCGTCTACAGTATTTTACAACGTATATAATTAGTTACTTCATCCATTATTTTCAGATACCGCGACACGAGCATTAAATCGGGACAATTGTCGCCTTACTTGGCAGGCTAAAAGTACTTTATGTTATTTTACACTAAATAAATGTCAGTCATTGAGTTTTATTAGAACCATCACAAATTAGTTTAAATATTCTGCCAACTTCACCAAGACACTAGAAAGAAAAATAATATAGCCCAACATAAAGCGTTTCTAGTAGCTTGAAGCAATACTTATTATTCTTATTGGTTGAGGAAACAAATAAACAACAGTACTACAAGCAGAGCAAAAATTATATTCTTGGGAGGATTAAAAGATGAATAAGAGTAGTCGAGATGCTCATAGTAAGCACCGCCTGCCAATTTGAAGTTGTAGTTGTTCTTGTACAGGCCCAAGACCAAGAAAGCTTGGGAGTAAGCTCTAAAATGGTATGAAAAACTAAGGCAATTTACTATTGGTTCCAGGACACTGAAACAGAAGAAATAAGAAATAACAGATGACCTAAGCTCAAATATACAAACATAGAAAAACCTCCTAGAACAGAAATCTGTAAAAAGCTACAAGTCAAAAATAAACATATGGACAAACGTGGAGAAACCATCAATGTAAAAGTATTTAAAGTATAACTGTGAAGTGAGGATCTTCTTCTTGAATCTATAAAAGGGATTTGTTGCACTAAAAATAGCTTCCAAGGTTTATAAATGGTATTGAACGCTGTAGTTGTCTTTATACTATTCACCTTCTGGATGTGTATGTTCAAAAAGATAAAACCACATGAGTGAAGGCTTGGTCTCACAGTGCGAGCTGCTGACATGACAGTAGATAACAACGTATACTCGAGTGACAGTAGCTCGACAGCTAGTGGCTAGTGGGGAGATGGAAATTGCAGCAATTTCTTGCAAATGATGAGTCTTGCAAGCTGTTTGACATCATGCAATTCTCTTTCATTGCTGCCAACACAACCAATAGTAGAAAGAAAAAAGTAGACATTGAAACAAAGTTTAATATTTTTTTTTCTCTTATTTTTTGGGAATCAAACCAAAATAATGTTTTTTATTTTTCATTTCGACGTTTCGGTAGCGTTCCAGCTACCGTTGTCAAGATTAACTAGTGATAAAAGAATTTTTGGTCCCTATCTGACACAGCGAAAAAAATATGACAACTAGACAATCAATAAAGGTGCTTTCGACGTTTATTTAAAGGTTAAGATTGTGCCGATTATGATTTAATACGATTTAAACCTCACTACAAATATGAAATAAAATATTTTATTTTATGACATTCTAACGATATGATAGCCTACTAGAAATGGAATCCAGTGAAGTGCACGTTCCAGGAACGGTTTTTATTGGGATAGCGTTTTTTCCAGCTTATTTTGGAAATGTTGTTAATAAAACGCGTTTGTTGTTACTTTTTTGTGTATGATTATTTTTGTTTTCAAAATATGTATAGCTAAGTTTGGTGATTTTGTGTATTGAAGTGTGTATCGATTAACAACTATTCCAATGATAAATCATAAGAAAACCTGGATAAAAACTTATGATGCTATCCTGATAACGCAGGTAATTGATTATTGAAAATTACTCTTTCTAAAATTGGTAACCAAATTTGACTACATTCGGCTGAAATACTAGCTACACATTTATCTGCATTTAGTTGTATTAAAGCACTTTCTTTGATTTTTCCTCTTTTATTATTGGGCTCTTGCGGTATTATTTTTGTCGAATCCTATTGAATTATTATTATTCAAAATGAATATAGCGAAAATATTAAATTGAAAAGGATACGTTGGTATGGACATGTTAAAAGAATGGAGAAAGAACAGGAGGTGAAGAGAATTACAGAATGGAGACCTAATGAGGAAAGATTACCAGGAAGACCAAAAACTAGATGGGAAGATCAGGTCGTGGAAGATATAAAAATTTCTGGAGTACAAGGCGGGTTGAGATAGATGCAGGACAGAAGGGCGTGGAGAGCAATTGTCGAAACTGCAAAAACATCTAGTACCTAAATTGTAGATGTGCAGCAAGAAAAAGTGGACTAAAATAGTTAGATGGTTGGTAATACAAAAGAAACTGAATTTCTCCCTAGAATTGTGCCTTGCATGCAATAGAAATGGCACCAAACTAAAATTGCATCAACTAGCTGGGTCTCAACTGCGCATGCCCTCGTTAAAGAAGTCTTGCATTGCATTGCACGTTGTATTGCACTACGTCAAGCGGCCTTTAAGATTTTATTATAGTAGAAAATAGTTCATTATTGCGAACAATTAAGACGAGACTTGATTAGTTTTGTTTTTCACAAGATTTTATCTTTCTCCTCATCTGTTATTAATGGTCATAAAAAACAGTTAAATACATAAATAAAATAATGATGTCGCTTTTTAATTAAAAACACCTGCCAGCATATTTTATACCTTAAATGAACTTCATTACTTGTTAACTATGATACAAAACGGTCCGGTTTGAATTATACATTACCAGCCATTATATAAGACGAAATTAATAACTTGGAAAGCTGATTTTGTATAAAATGACGTTGGTTTTTAATAATTGCTCACTACAAATTGGAACATTCGAACTTGTTCCAATGTAAGGACATTGTATTAATTTGGAAACAATTTTTTGCGAATCTATTTCATTCACGAGCTATGCATATTATTTTTTCTACGTTTTAAAGCAGAGTGAATTTTATTTACAGTCTTTAATTGTTTTTTCACCATAATCTGTAGTTAATTAACACTTTCTTATCAATGAATTTGAATGTGAATCAGGAAAATCTGGGTAAATCCACCATTTTGAGTGAACAAACTTTATGATTCGTGGATTACTCTTAATCTTAAGTAATACCTCCTTGTTATCTTATCTCTCTTGAAAATTTTCACTATTATGGCTCCCAAATAAATAAAAACAAAAATTGGTTTTTATTGAGTCAAGCCCACCCATGGAAAGGAATAAAACTTTAAATCATCTACAGAAGATTCGAATGAAAGAGGTTAGGCTTTGGAAGATATTTAGGAGGGGAAGCGGAACACGAAGGGATAGTTACTGAATGGGATAAAAAGGTAGACTCGCAGAAAAAGCAGATAATAACCAAGAGACAAGGCATTAGAATAGATTAGATTTTATGTGATCCTCTAAACTTTAGATTACATTCTCCAGCCTGACGAGTTCATTTTGGTGAAAACTTGTAGGCAGTTCCATTTAATGGCAGAAAGTGTTGCCCAATTAAGTAGCTTTTCTCTACTATTCCAATCCATACATAGCTTTGAGAAAAATAGAATCTCAGTAGAGATACCTTCAAGTATCTAAGGAAATGGGTCCCATCATAATTTTATCAAGGCAATCACATGCTGAATATTTTTTCGTATGAATTTGGAAACATCCTGTATTCAAGATATTCAAGAATAAAGCCGACTCTGTGTAAACTGCATATTTAAGAACGTCGCAACTTTCATCTACGGAGAAAACTTCCAACGCAGAATTCTCATGAATTGAAGAATAGCCTTACAAGTACATGTGCGAACAACTACTACAAATTGCTGCTTTTGTAAGGTCTAGCTAATAAATATCACTTTTTTCCAGTACAATAACAGACGTGTTTATTTTATTGCACTGAAGGTGATGTTTTTACAAAAAAATTGAAGTTATATTTGGATAAAACCGAATCAAATATGTTTCTACACCCGGTATATAGTTATAGGAAAAAATATAAGTGTTCCCAATACAATAATTTCCAATTTTTTATCTATAAATCTGCATTCAAGGAAAAAGATTGATGGAATGTTCCAACTTTATAAATTGAGTTGTCAATAATCTGATTACCAAATATTTTATTAACAAGCATCTTACAGTAATTTGTATAACGGACTTTTTTTTCATTTTAAATACACGACAAGGATTTAAATTACGAAAACAAAAATAAAACCAGTCAAATGGGAATAAATTTACATAATGAAGCCTTTAATTAATATTACGTTTAAAAAATTGCATAAAATACAACACAGTAGACAAAGATATTACAAAAAAATGTCCAGTAGGTATTTATTGTCTTCTTCGCGCGTTTCGATAACTTCATCAGATAATGTGAAGTGTGTGGTGTCCATTGCACCTGCCAATTTGTATAATTTGTCATTTTTTTGGTAAATTTAATATTTTAACTTTGAAGTTAACTCCGATACACCCTGTAGGTATGTATTATTAATATATCAAATAGGTCTGTTTAACCAATTTTATAATAAAAATTACCAATCTTGAAGGATAATAATAAATACATTTAAATATTGTTAATTCTATAATACTGATGCTAACTGACATTACAAATTATTATTCAACGATTTTAAATTGTTTATATTTGTTTCGCAGCGGGATAGATGTAAAAATTATTTATACCTTTAGATTATTTAAATTTTATGCGCCTTCTTAACTAACTACAGCATTAATTTGTTTTTAATTATTGGTTATTAATGAGAAACAACATATCAATGTTTTTGGAGCTTTTATTAATCTTCGTTAATTATTTAAAGGTCAGTAGCGTATAACACTTGTACCAATTTTTAAACACGCTCGTATCTCTCCTTTTAATGATCTGCTTCATTATTTTTTCTTCTGTATCTGTATCTGTAGAGTAGGGAGAGTGAGTTTAGGCTCACAGCAGATAGGCCACATGTGACCCATTGTACATCCTCCTAGGTCATGGTCCATCCAGGAAGGTGGACAGGTCACTAGGAGACATCTCCTTTATATCGGCAGGTGTAAGCCAAGACTCACCGAACACACACTCTCTTATTGACGATAACTTCGGACACCCGCATAAGACATGCCTGACAGTTTCATATTCCTGCTCACACATCCTGCATAGGGGTCTGTCCACTAGCCCCTTAGTATGGAGGTGTTTCCTCAGTTGACAGTGGCCAGTCAGAGATCCTACTGTTAAACGTAGGTTTTTCCTGGTCATCGTCAAATAATTCTTCGGCACCAGCTTCCCAGGGTCGCCCAGGGTGATCCTAGCAAGACTGCATCCTTTGATTTCATTCCATCTCTTAAGGTATTGAGCATGGGTGTGACGTTTGGCTAGTTCCGCAATAGTCGAAGTCGTTAGGCCGTAGGTGTCACTGGGTCCAGCCGCTTCCCTTTACTCTTGTCGTGCCCTTAAACCCACCTCAGGATAATATTGTTATATGCCGAGGCGTTAGCTAAATCTTGGTGGTACTCTAGTACTAGCCCCGATACAACACGTTGTCTGTTCCTGGCTAATAGGGCTTGTCTACTATCAGTGCAGATTGATATGTTTTTGCCAGAAATTCCTTTTCGGGTTAGTTCTTCTGCGGCAATTGAGATACCCAGCCAGTTCTGTTTGAACCACGCTGGTATTGTTTCCCACTCCCCACTTAATCCTTAGGCTCAGTTCTTTGGAGTAAACTCCACATCCTGAGCCTCCTTTCATTTTTGAGCCATCTGTTTATATGCGTATTGCATTTGCAGCATCTGACTTTGTGTTCTGTTTTATTAGTATTTTTTTTTCTATTCAAGCGTTTGTTTCTATTATCAAGTAACAATAATACATACTGGACCAGAAACAAGTTGGGCTCCAAACGCTTTATTGTTGTCAGCAAAGAGTATTAAAGATTCAAGGTTAGATTATCAACAAGAGCTCTTGGAAGATTGGTCAGATAACGATATTGTGCAAAGGTAGCAACCCTTGGTCTATAGACGCGAAAGTCTAGCGGACATATATGTCGTCCATCTACACTCTCTAGCACTAAAAAATAATTCTTCTAATTAAGCAGACACAGTTTAATTAATATTATTCCCATAAATCATACTTCGTATCTTTCCAATCTACAAACAGAGCACCAATACAAATTTGTAAACGAAATAATAACAACAATTTATTTTTCAGTTCAGCCTACTGCCATATCTCGCAAGCTTCTTCTTCTTCCACACTAATCGGTTCGAGTTTAGCTGGAGAATAAATGGGCGTGGTGGATAAACTATTTGATTGAATGTATTGTAATGTGATTACATATACGAGCTAGCCACAATCGTTATTTTAACCCTTATGATGGTGCTGATAAAGCTGGGTAAATGATAATGATTGTTTTCTTTAAATAAATCCTCCAGGTTTTAAATAATTTGATTAAATAATTCCTTAATTATAATCTTTAATTTCATCGACATCTTGTTAACATTTTCTCTGGTAGCAGCTGCTTTTTTTTAAGAAGTTAATATAAGTAGTAAAACTGTTTATATATACAATGGTATTACTTTTGCATGATTTCGTATTAGATACTTTCTTGACGGTAAATATTGACTTACGTCAATTTACTGATAAATTTCTTTTTACGTACATTTTCCGACATTACTTAAGAGATGTCATATCAGTTGTTTGTACAATATCTATACTCAAGTTATCTATCACGGTGACACATTCTTACATGTTTTTAGAGCCGTCAAGTTTTGTTACGTTAAGATAAACATTATCTGACTGTTGGGAAATATTAAATATAAATGAACGAATCACAGATATAGTATCTATCTACCTGTAGGTAAGCAAAGACTGCCTGCTTGATTCTTGTTAAAAGTTGCAAGGTTTTTATGAAATTAAATTAAATTAAAACATATTTTGGCACAAATTTTCATAGCCCTTTATGTTAATTTTTCTTTGCCAAAAAAGACAAAAGTACATTAGGCATTTTTTTTGTCAAATATAACTAAACCACTGGATTCATAATCATCACAAATGTAAACTACCATAATTTTATGGAAAAATTTTTATTAACGACAAAGTTATTACAACATGAATTTGGAGAAAGTGGTATTTTCATTAATGTTTTACGTAGAATGTAGACAAATTTTTGAAAAGGCAACATTGCACATTTTATTGCACAGTGGAAATTCGAAGTTTTAGCTTCTTAAAGTAATGTAAAATTGTGCCTCATAATTTGGATTGTTGGCAAAGTAGTCTATGACTCTATGACAATACGGTCATCAAAATTTCTTGCCTGCACTTTTTTTTAAATACGTTTGGTCACTGCTCCAGTCTCAATAAATACTTTTTTCAATTTTGTGCACTACAAAGCAGCAATCTCCGATTGCCTATTTCTATTACTTATCTTTCACCTATGTCATTGTAACCACAAAAAAGTACAATTTCAACTTAGGCTTGAATAGTTAAATAGTTGAATTATTTGGAACATTTAGTACTTACTGACTGACATAAATAAAATTTCAAAATAAAAGCCTACTTGCGACTCATTGATTTCATTTTGTTAATAAATGAAATTATTAAGCACAATTTTACATTACTTTCAGAAGCAGTGCCATAGCCAGGGGGCTAGGGGCTCGTGCCCCCCCGAAATGCCCGCGGCGGATGTTAAAAATCAACGCTCGGCCCAGAACGACACTAAAGAGGTTTAAGTCCAAATCAAACATCCTGACTTCGCTCACGTTTTTTTTGCCCTGTAAAGTATGTAACTCAACTTTTAATGATGTGAGACTAGCCATCGATTTTTACAAAGAAGATTTGTGTGGAGACGTTTACCCAGCAATACTAGAAGCAGAGCTTGACTTCTGGAAACAAAAATGGTGTAATGAAAAAGACATTCCAAATAATCCTCTAGAAGCCCTCAGGAAATTTCCTGTCGATTTTTTTCCTAATATTAGAGTGTTGTTGAAAATATTTTCCATTTTAGCTGTTACTACAGCATCCGCCGAAAGAAGCTTTTCTAGTCTAAAGAGAATCAAAACATACTTTAGAAAATCTTCAAGTGAAACACGACTCAACGGTTTGGCTCTCATGAACATTCACAGGGACATGAATATTGAAGCTGAAGTTATAACAGATATGTTTGCATCCAAAAAAGAAAGACGCCTGGATTTCAAATTATGATGCCTTTTTCCCTTGATTATGTGTGGCAGTGGCATATCAATCTCGATATCAATATAAATAAGGCACTCTATACCTCAGATTAACGTAAACTTGTAAACAATAACAAAAAAAGTAATAAAAATTAAATTTTTATGCTCTGAAGTTTTTGTCTCACCATACCCAAGCCACTTGGTGCCCCCCCCAAACAAAATTCCTGGCTACGGCACTGTTCAGAAGCTATAACTCCAGAACGGGTAAGTTAACGGCTTCGAATTTTCACTGTGTAATATGTTTGAGTCTTTGTTTTTGTTTACCTTGTTGCCATTTTCAAAATTTGTCTACACTCTACGTAAATTATTACTGAAAATACAACTTTTTCAAATTCATGTTGTAATAGCTTTGTCGTTAATAAAAACATTTTCTTAAAATTTTGGTAGTTTACATTTCTGATGGTTCTGATTCCAGTGGTATAGTCATATTTGAGAATGTACTTTTGTCTTTTTTGGCAAAGAAAATTAACATAAAGGGCCTTGATAATAGTAATTAAGCTATGAAAATGTGTGCCAATATACTGTTTTTGATACTGAATCTAACAAAAAAATTTAAACAAAATCTGTTGAAAAATGCGGATTTTACGGGGGTACTTCCAAACAAAATGGATCACACTGTATAATGTTGAAATAATTTCATGGTCTCAAAACTTATAATGACCCACTTCAAACATAAAATGTTTTGACATTAATATTAATTAAACTTTTTTTTTTTTAATAATATTAATAGACATTCAATAACTAGTAGTTCCTAATTCCTCAATTTTTTAATACCTAATATAAGTAATAAATAAATTAATGTCATAAGTTTTATTAATTATTTCAAAGACAAGAACAGATGAGAATAAAATTTTAATGCAATTTTTTGTTGGTTATCCCCATTATTGGAAAAAAAATAATTTTAATATTCAGAAATTGGAATTTCCAAAATTAAAAAAATATTACGTGGGGATTGAAAACAGAATTACAAATCTACAATTATAGCTGTTTGTATATATTTTTTTAAATAATCCAGATGGTTTTCTGCCGATACCTGTCCATAATCAATGTTATAGACGACATAAGGTTGCAGAAAAGGTGTTTGCAACGACATATTTATGCTAATCCACGTTCTCACGACGTCTCGGATACTAATGGGATAACTTTTCGCGAACGACGGTGTTGAAATTGTAAATTTAAGGATCGTCGACTTTTTTTTTGTTCCTCAAATAAACAAAAAACGTCAAACAATACAAATGAGATACGAAAAGGATTCCAGGTATATGTGAATTTTTTTTTGAGACCATGAATATATTAAAAAATGCAACGTAGACTTGTTATAATATAAATAGAAAATGAAAGAGGATTCCAACCAGAACCAAAGAGGTAATATGGGATATCTACTAGATTAAATCTTATTAATTGTCGAAAAAATTGGTTCCTAGGATAGAAAAGATTAGATGAATACTTATAAAGCCACGTCCACACCGAAAGCAACACAGGAACATTATGTTCATGTTGCTTGTTCCTGGAACTTGTTTCTGAATGTTACCAAAAGTTTATTTAAGTTCCTCGCTGTTTACTGTTGCAGCAACAAAAGTTCCTATAAGTTGTTTGTTTCCATATTCAGCGGCAAAGATCGAAGGAGATATAGAAAGATTGGTAAACATTTTTTGTTTCTCAACGGTATTTTTATCAGTGTGGACTTGTTGTTGCTGGTTCCTCCCTCGAAACTTGTGTCGTGAATTGAAGGTGAAATTTTGCATTACAAATCAATACATTTCGATATTATATCATCTTTCTTTAATGAATTTAGAAGGCGTACCTATGACACCATGTGAATTACTGTCTAAAAGACTTGGTCTAGTCCAACATTTATGGACTCGCTTTTTCTGTTTTTGTACTGCACTGGTGTAGACACAACGCTTCCTGTTCCTCAAGAATGAGTTACTTTGGTGTAGACAGAATGTTTACGGAACTTTTGCTGTTGTTTCTGTTTCCATAAACAGTTTGCGGCAACCAGCAATAAAATGTTCCTCTGTGTTTCTTTGGTGTGGACATGGCTTAAGAACTAAATTTTATGTTGCTGAAAAAATAAATATCAAAACAAAAAAATGAATATAAATTATGGGGAATGAGGAAATCAAAATTTCAAAAATAAAAAATTAGGTTAAGTGTATAAACTATGTTCGATAAAGCATTATCTAGATTTTATCAAAGTATTAATAAATCATCGAATGTCATTCTTATTATACAATCAGCTTTATATGTTTCTTTAATGACTGAACAGTCTCAGTTAACGGAATATCCTTCAAGATTGATATCTCTCGGAACTTGTTTTCATATATAAAGTTATTTATTTAACATTTTTGTGCTAATTAGAATCATATAGAAACTTAGAAATTCAAATGAAAATATATATATATATATATATATACAGATTGCGGAAAAGCTTTTAGAGCCGTGCGATTTACACAAGTACGACAAGGAAAATATGAGAAAAACAGCTTGAAAGGGAGATAAAGAATAATTGTGGTCAGCGAGGGCGTGTATTTAGTTCCAGAGGCTGACCGAATGTTCATTAACACCCTCACTCAAACCTTTCATGTTGGGAACATACTGAATACCACCAAAACTAGTGAATTCTCTCTGTAAAAGACACTGTTGCCGGATGAAAGTGTTTAGTTTTACTTAATAGTGCTTGAGCTCGAAAAAAAGAGACAAAAATATCATTTGTACAAATTAATCTGCACTTCTGGAAACAGCGGTTAAAATAGGGGGACAATGAACATTCGCCCAGTCTCTGGATTTAAATACACGCCGCCGTTGACCACGCATAATTATTCTTTCTCTCTCTTCCAAGCTGTTTTTCTCATATTTTCCTTGTCGTACTTGTGTAAATCGCACGGTTAGAAAACCTTTTTCGCAATCTGTATATTGTAAATCAGCTAATTTTTCGCAAAATAGACACTATAGAGAAACGTGTAAAATTTCATTATTGGAACACGATATCTGTAAATATAATGTTGATCTTTTTTACCAGCACAACCGTAAAAAATCATTCTTACCAAGTTAAATAAAACAAGGCGGCGAGAAACAAAAGAGAAGAGGACGAAAAAAAAAGCAAAATCAATATTTTGTCTACGAGCCCCGAAAAGCCTTTCAAGTGGACAGGACATAATCCATTAAGTACCATACAAGTATAAAAGCCGAATACTACAACTCAAAGCAAACTAAAGTGAAATACGAGTATGCTACACACTCGCCGAGGGACTGACTGTAAGTGGACTTTTTCTCCGATTTAAATTATATTTATGTACCTTACCCAGATAAAAATGGTTTGTTATAATACTACTAATAGACCGGGAAACTGGATTAGCTACTGCAAAAATAGTATTAATCTTAAATCACATGTACTTAACAATAGGATGAAAAATAGAAAGAACTTCTTGGTAAACACCATCCACACTCTATTTTCCTGTAAGATATGATTTAAGGGACGAGAGATACAAATACAATTCCCAGGTTCCCATAATTCCAGCGAAGAAGATACAGCGAATGTTTTGCAAGGTGCTGAAGTATGTAAACTTGATCTTTCCCATTTGAGTGCTTTGAAAAAGGGAGATAAGAAATACTACCACTGAAGGGTCAGTACTAGAATGTCACCAAGCAGCGAAAAGGCGACCATGAACAATATAGTCCCACTATCGCGGACCATATGGTGGTGGAAAGCGTTGCAGAAAGAACAAGATACAGACTAAGAAGAGAGGGAATCATTAAAAAACCACCTCCTCACAACTTAGCCATCACCTGACAACCTGGTACATGCCACAAGACGGTATGATGAAAAAGTATAACTTTTCAAAGAAATTAGTTACGGAATTAAGCAACAAGAAGGAATGGGATCCAAATACCATTACCAGACTTGGAAAAAATGTCATTCAATGGTACACAGACGGCTCAAAAGCAATAGAAGGAACTGGGATAGGAGTGTTCGGGCCAGGAACCAAAAACTCTGAAAGCTTGGAAAAAACTCCAAGAAGCTTTCAAGCGGAAATCCACGCCATAAGAAAGTGCGCCCAGTTCAATATTGATAAAGGATACAGAAGACAAAGGATTATCATAATGTCGGATAGTCAAGCAGCGATTGAAGCACTGAGCTCTTGTGTTATCAGTTCCAAAATGGTGTGGGAATGCCTAGACAAACTCAATGAACTAGGCAAGAACGATATAGACTATGGATTCCAGGACACACTGGAATAGAAGGAAATGAAATAGCAGATGAACTAGCAAAAAGGGAGACTGAAATACCTTTCTGGGGGCCTGAACCCTTTTGCTGAATCAGCTCCAGTGTAATATTGGAAGAAATAGGTAAAGCCGAGAAAAAGAGAAGATCTGAGCATTGGAAAGATCTAGTAGGGCTTATACAATCAAAGACTGTTGAGATCAAATGAGAAGAATGCAGATTTTGTGGAATGGAAGGAGAAACCTCCATCCACATACTTTCCATCTGCACACAGAATCCTAGAGCACAGCACCTAGGTGATGACTGGATAGAAGAGGAACATTTACCTAGGTTGAAGCCTACAGACATCCTAAAATTCCTCCAGGAAA
Organism: Galerucella pusilla; assembly: GCA_910591695.1. Taxonomy (NCBI): domain Eukaryota; kingdom Metazoa; phylum Arthropoda; class Insecta; order Coleoptera; family Chrysomelidae; genus Galerucella; species Galerucella pusilla. The sequence continues at coordinate 63,725 of CAJUYI010001510.1, forward strand.
TAGGACTAAAGAAACTACTAGTTTCTGAGACTCAGAGACTGAGTAGAAGTAAGGGGGCACAAAAGATCTTTTAGGTCTCAGTGAATGTCACCCCAAATACATACATACATACATCGTGGACCAAAGACCATGGTAAGTCTCAAGGTAACCGCGCGGTTGACGTCCTAGTTAGGATAGCATTCAACCAAACAAGCATCTTCATAGAATGAGACTATCAGACATATCCATATGTCTTTGATTGCTCGACTCTATCATCATGGTTGACGTACCGAGAGGGACTTTCAGAAGGGTGCACAAAGGATCTAATGAGGATAAGAACCACAGAGCTACCTGAAGTGCAATCTCATTTTTCTCACGTCTCAATTTATGCAAAGTAAAATATATTAGATTTGGTACTTACCAAAGGTGAATAAAATGCCGAACTATCTACTCCTATACTTGGATAAGGATTTTGGTCAGTCGAAGGATACGGAGTCCCATACACTCCAACACTAGCGTTTCTATACTGTAAAGCTGCCAGCCTTGCCGAGTCGTATTGACATGAACAGACACTTTGACCGGTAACAGGGTCTGTTACAAGTGGTCGTCCAGATTCACAGCATTGAGCTGGACCTGTAGAAGAGGTTCCCCCTGGCGATAAAGCACCTGGGATACCGGCTGATCCTCCGGGACTTAAAGATCCACCTCCAGAAACTGGCGATGATCCTGAATTGGTTGTTGGTTGTCCGGATACCAAGAGCTGTAACATTTAGAAAAACAAACATGTTTAATCTTGGATTATAAATAGATGGATTTGTTGGCAAACACAAACCATCTCCCGCTAGAGCTGCTGTCAAGTCTGAACAGAGTATAAAAGTATATTTAACAAATGACAATAATTATGATTACCGAACTTGTTCAATCATTAAACTAGATATTAATTTATGTATTTCAATTATGTATATTTAATGGCATTGTCTTGAAATGTCATGATTGAAAATAGTTAGGTACATTAATTTGATATTCATATCTTTTAATGTATTAAGAGCTAATCAAGTCAGTTTTATCTGAATTAAGATCTCATTCCTTGTGTATTTACGACTGTCAAGATTAGAACAACGCTTATAAATAATATAAAATAATCTGATTACTTTCTCCGACCGTTTGAAAATATAAACATGCTGCATTTGGAGCGTTGTAGATAAATTTTTTTGCTGACTGTAAAAAATTGCGTAGAATGATTCGACGCTATTGATACCAGCTGGTATTTCGAAAGGAAAAAATAAATAGGAAATTTTAAAGAGAAATTGTTTCAAATTTGTGTTTTGAATATTGTTAAATCTGGTGATTTAGTCATGGTCGAAGCAGTAGAGTTTTTCTTGGCAAAATTTGGTGACTAGGTGTTCAGTTGGTTCGGATGGTCTTATCCTATCTATTTTGGAGCTAGGTTTTTAATCTTTACTCTTTACTTTCGGGTACCCCTGTATATAGAATATCATAGATACGACCCTACTGATTTTTTTTCCATATTCTTTCATTATCTGAGAGTATGAATTCCACATTTAAGCTCAAAATTACCTACTACTATGGATTTGCGGTTATATCTTAACCTCACTTTAAGAATCAAAATATCAAATGCTATGCGTTGAATTTACTGTTGGGAATCTACTTATATCACTTTTTTATTATTATAAATTATTATTTATGAAAAATATTTACATAGACAATTTTTGTTTGTTGTATACTTAATTATTATTTCAAGTACTCTCTTAATACTGTCAACAAATTAGTTATCAATGTGAAAATGGAACTATCTAAATCCCTCCATTAGGAATCATTCCTATAAGCATTAAATTATTTGTTTTGAAAACAATTCCAGGGAATCGTGTGAAGAGGATATACATCAATTTTCCATTTCAAGCAGGATACTCCATCACTTTCTGTCACATTATACCAAATGTATGATAAAGCGCGTTTTCTATTCAGAACATCTGTTCATTATATAAATCTAATACATAAAATTTGTTGTTTATATTAGAAGAGTTTGTTAACTTATATTTGTTTTATACATATATGGGAAAAAAAGCTTTTTTTACTTACAATGCGACCTGTTATTAACGGGTTTATTGAATAAAATCAAAATAACAAGTTTAAATTCAATATGAAGTTTAGAATAGTTTTTCTTACAAAGATAATTATCTATGGTGATGGTGATATCGATATATTTGTAGCAGTAGCTAAAAAAAACAATTGTCTTCATATAGAGAAGAAGCACAGAAGGCATGGTTAGAAAAAATGTTGAAGAACTCCAAGAAAAAACAGGGATAACTAAATGAAGATGGAGAAAAAGTAGAGAAGTGACATAGATTGAAAAACAGTAGGAAAATAATATCAGGAAACTTACAATTAAAGCACAGCCACTTAAGAACTGAGCTCGTATGTAACAATTTGCTCAATTACAGTTTCCAGTAAAAATTCTCATATTTAAGTAAAGCTTGCTATCAATAAATGTCAAAATAATAGTATCATACTATTATACCGCCTTACAAATTTGAAGATCACTTTTCAAAGAGTAGACCGTTTCCTGAGAAAAAACATCTACTTCTCAGGCTATGTGCCTGACATACAAGGAATTACACATCCAAGTTGAACGGGGTTGGGACATCTTCACGACATAACCAACCATTCTGGTCTATAATTAGAAGGGACAATATCACTTGTAGGTATACCGGCTTCGAAGCATTTGCGTCTCATCAGTTCAAGGTACCTCCAGAAGTTCTGAGAGCACAATTTCGGATTAGAGATAACGCTGAAATCATTTACCCCAGTGAAGAGAATGCTAAAAAGGCGATAGTACAAAAAAGTTATTGTCAATACGAATTTTGGTTTGTGTTTATAGTGGTGAGGATGTCGCTGGTGGCATCTGGTTCAAACCATGGTATTGACACTGGTATGAACGGATGTAGAGGGAGAATATGCTGAAGCCTTGGGCGATATACCTACGTGTATATTTCAAATTTCAAGCAGAAGCTATCATCAATTTAACCTCTAGAGTAAAAAGTATAGAGCAGTCCAGTGTCTAGTCTAGAGTTAAAAACTACAAGGAGCCTCTTAACAGGCTTGCAAGAGACAACACAGTGACTCTAATGTGGGTGGCTTACAAAGAGTCAGACAGAAGGACTTTGGGAAGAAAATAATGCAGTCAGTTAAACTAGTGGGATAGGAGACACGAAGATTCTGGAATGGAAGAAGAAAATATTGTTGAATAAACAAATTAATTGTATGGAACTTTAAAAAACTGGTTCTATGTTCTACTTGAGAATTTCTTGAACTATTTTTGATCTATTATTTTGAAAATAACAAACTCAAAGCTTTGATTCTTGGTCCATTAAGTTTGTATTATAACTTTGTACATTTTAATCGTAGTTTTTTTTCCTAATTCATGACGTAACATGATATCAATGATTACCACGTATAACTTGATAATGTTTCTGGTTTGTACTGTTAGTGCAATCAACCTAAACTATCTTTGCACACAAAAAAAACATTCTAACAAAGTGAAAACAGCTTGTCGTTAAAACCGTTAACACTAAACATATAAATTGTATGTATATAAAAGATAAGTTGCCGGAATTGGCGTTTAATTACTTTTTTTATTGAAATGCGGGCAATAAGAGCGTTTAACTGTTTTTTTGAAACATTGTGTTTTTGCTGTAAATAATAAGGTAAACCTTATACAAGTTTGAAAATTTGAATCGAAATAAAAGTGTACATGGAATGAGTGTTTGTGAAGGGTGTGTAGAAATGCTTCTTCATATATAAATTTATAAACTCTTCTTTAATTAAGCCGACTTAATTCTGCTTGGTTCGAAAAGCCAATCCCCAACGACAAATGATCCTCCACCAAGGCTATGCAAGCTCCTGCGCACATAGGAAACTAATTGCAGTTTTTTTTAGCTCTACCTATATGCAACATATTATAAAAGACAACCCTATGTATTAATTTATTTTTAAATATATATTTCAGTACTTCCCAGGCACGTATTCATAGGAGGGGTTGGCCAAGGGGTCCGATCCCCCCGAAATTTTCATACTAGAAAAACGATGATTTGATAATTTCTATGTAAAAATGTGTGGAAATATTGAACGGCATACAGTTTTGAAAATCTGATTTTTACAATTTCATTACCAATAGGTAGGTATATTGACAATACAGAGGAACTTGCAGCGCAGTTGTATGGGGGAAAATGTTGCACTTGCTGCAGTTTCGTTTCATTCAGTTGGTAACGCCTCAAGATCAAACAAGTGCTTTTATTTTATTCTTAATATTAATCTTTTTACATGTTATATTACAAATTATTATTGTACATTGTACATATTAATAGGCCTGGCCTAATAGAGTGTATAAAATGAAGACGACAATCCAACAGCTAGTTTTGTTGAAGATTATTATAAGTAGTATTAGCATTTCCCTGAAATGGGTGGATCAACTTATAATAGTTTTGAAACAAATTCAACCAAATTAGTAGCTTTTCAAAGACTATTACCAGGCTTGGCCTCAAATGGAAAGAAAGCTTTCTAGGTATATTGAAGATAATTACTCGCTGTCTACTGTTCAGGGTGAAGTGTGTGAAGATTCAGACAGAAATATCGAAGCCTTGAAGGTTTTGGAGCACTGTAACAAAAATGTTTTCCCTGCTCTTCATCATTTACTGGTTATTCTTTTTACCTTACTTGTTAGGTACTACATTTATTCTTGAGAGATCTTTTCCTACTCGAACAATGGAAAAAACCTTTCCAAAAAATAAATAAATATTTGTTGTTGTTAATGAGTGATGTGAAAATGAGGTTAACTCCACTGGATACTTTCAGATTCCATTGTATCGTAAAATGGATGCAACTCTCGGGCGTCTATTAGTTTATAATAAAATTTAAATAACATTCTAGACCGCTACAAACAACAAAAAAGCATTAGTAACCTCTATTCCTTTCTACATTGTTAGTTCGGTATTTTAACAATTTTCTACATGAGAAAATTTGTTGTTCATTAACGTCAAGACAAACAGTTAAATCAAGTTTTCTTTGTAGGCGACGCACTCGAACGAAAATAAACACCTTATAATTTTAGTAGCGGCTAACAACGTTTGAAGTAATTTAGTGTTTTGAAAATCCAGTCATTAAATTCCAATATTCAAAAATATAAACTGAAACAATTTATTTTTTAATTCACTAAGGTTTTTCAACGAAACCACAACATAAAATTAATTTAAATCCGAAGGTTAGCAACTACCTAGTTTCGGCTCATATCATCATCATCAGGCTATAAAGAAAATATTTCGCACAGTTTACTACCTAGATAGGTATCTACTTGATCAATAGTGATGAATACGACTATCTCTTAAAGGGTCTAACTGATTGGAGAAAAATCGAGAAAATATTTAATATTTTGTAACTTTCGATACAGGTATTTCTCAAGTACCTACTTTAAAAAGTATAAACTTATCACCAAACAAAGTACCTAATGCATGATGAGCTAGTATATAAAATAATCACATAAGTAGGTAGGTACTTAATTCCTTTTTTCTAGTCTTTTCAAATTGCAAAATAAAAGTGGGTAGGTATTAATTGAAAACGAACTAACGACGGTCCTGTACTAGATTAACTATTAATATGTTATAATCACAAAACAAGAAAATTACAACCATTAACGATAAGAACAACATAATTTATTTAGGTAAACATTTCTTCAAGATAAATGTCATGATAAATATCATCATTGCAGTTAGGTACTCTTCATTTTTATCATTCTTTCCTATTTTGCTTCTTCCTCTTCTATATTCATCAATCCAGCAATTACCTTATACACAAATCTTGGTCTGCACCTTTTATTTCTTCCAATTTTTGCTCCTCACACTCTCTTAACCGGTCTTTCTTCATCCATTCTTTGTAAATGTCCCCAACCGTTGTACCTAGATGACTTTCTTCATAAAGTCTAAGGTTGATTGTTTTCCGTTTTTCATTATATCCTCTTTGGTTACACATCTTAGGTACCTACCTACCTACTCTTCTTAAATATTTTATCTGTCGCCAATATTTCACTTTTTTGTACCTAGTACTAATAACAGTATTAACACCTATATTTCGTATCCATATGTGATTATTGTCCGATATAGAATATTTATTTAAATATCTTTAATTTCGTATCTTTTTTATTTCTATTACAGCATACCTAATACAGTGTCACATAAATATAAAATAATCGACATTCTATAGTAAATTAACAATAATTATCTAATTTTATTCATTACTGTTTAAAATTGTTGCTAATAAACAAATAATTATATTTTTTGATTTATCGAATGGCAATTTAAACAAAAATATTTAATATTAATTAGATTTTTTTTTTAAATAATAGTTAATATACCTGAGATGCCGTCGGATACGAGTATCCGAATTGGGCATATGCTGCCATCTCACTAATTCGTCCCAAAAGTCAAAAACCGAAACAGCTCTACACACAATCACTCACAAACACAATATAGTAATCCTTTCATATGCACGAGAACACTATTTTTTTGTCTTTGGTGTAGTCCAAAACAAGCCCTCGTTCGTCTCATGTATGTATATAAAGAATTTGACCGTATACGAGGCTAGATCCGAGGCTATCAGATAGTGACTGGAATCGTATACGGCTGGCGAAACCAACGGAAACGATCTGCCCCCTTCACCCGCATTTTTAGGCGTGACGATACCTAACGACCAACAACTACACAGAAAATCCGGAGCTTGTTGGATTGTACGGATCGTGAGTGGATCCCCACTACATTTTAGCCCATTTTAGGGTGTGTCGCTCCGCCTTTGTGGAAATAGTGGGGGTAAAACACGCGTGACTATCTTGTTTATGGGGCTCCACAGATCCGGACAAATCCCACTTCAGTGCAACAAAAACGCTAACTGAATTTATTGGATACAAGGTGTTTGTCGGAATGAATCGCTCTCATCATTTGTATTCTGATTCGGACGAATGATGCTACGGTTTTTACATGAAAACCCACTTTACATCTTGTGCTCTTAGATTCTTATATTGTCACACGTGTCCTTACAAATAGAAGGGAATATGCTCAGATATGTTTATTAATTGGACACGGTATTAAAATCAAATTGTTTGATAAACAGAAGAAAAAAAACCTCATTTGATTGGTGCCACTGCCGTATATCTGTTCTCGAATAGTGTTTTCTGGTACTTGAGATTGTGAAGGTAATCAAACTGATTCTTTAAGTGGAGCCAAAGTTAGTCTTCCACTTTATCACTGAATAAGGATTTTCTTCATGAATCTAACTTTGTTTTTTTTCATATCGGTATCCAGAAACCTCAAT
>CAJUYI010001511.1:0-15521 GCA_910591695.1 Galerucella pusilla
CAAAACGCCCGGATGTACCCGCTAGAACTCACGGAACTCGGACGGGCTATCGCCCGGACTATGCCCTAGCGGACAGTGTGCTATGAATGCGCTTACATGATCCGGGTGTTTAATCGTCCAATTGGTTTAAACTTGTCCATTCTAGTTTGCAGGCCAGTAGCGTGTAGTCTGTTGTCGAGAAGACTGTGAGTGTACTCTGAAGTGTAGCCACGAGCATTTGATCATGTCGAAAGAAGTAAAATAGATAGATTCTGAAATCCTAATTAGTTTAGTTTAGGATAAACCAGCAATCTGGAACAAAGGAACACAAGAAACTTACCTTAATGTAACAACCAACATTTGTTCAGGTTGGATGCAGTTAGTTCCTCATATTTTTATCATGTCTTTGTAGCTGTGTCTCTAAACTTTGCAGCAACTCATCACAAGAAGACGCTCATATCGAAATAATTGGAAAACTTAGTTTCGTCTTCTTTTAGTTGTTAAAAAAGCACAAAGAATGCTCCTTCCAGGTATCTGTTTTCTAGCAGAGGGTGAACCCATATTTGCCTATTACGTTGCTTTTTTCGCCGGTATTTCAATGAAGCGAACAAAATCTTTTTGCGTCTACTGTCCATCACAATCAGGCAAACAAGTATCTAGCACCAAGTGGTCCGGATTTTCGAGAGAGGGTGCCGCCCAGCCGGGCGATCATATACGGACGGATAAATATCCTGACCGTGTGAAAGAGGCCTAGCTGTCCATCCCAAATTCGAGATTGCGCACTATGCCTACAGTACTTGGAACGATTCCAATACGGTATATAAACACATCTATATCATCAGTAGTTTATCAGTACTCTTAGATATCTATCTCGTATAAATAGTACTCAATTTCATTGTTCTACAATTAAGTCACACATAAATCAATTCCAAGAGAATTGTAACTCTGGGATTGATTTATTGCTTGGTAATTCTACGTAAAAAAACATCAATTGAACCTGTTTAACTTCTAAGTACACGACCGTGAGTAAGATAACGCAAATAAAGGAATCTCCTTATCTGTTATCCTCATTTTATTGACAGAGTAGATGGATAGTTGTGTGTATATCCAGTCTGTGTGCATTTTGATAACGAATCTCGTTTTTAATGTATTTTTTTTCCAACCAGGCAGTACGATTGAAATATATGTTCTTGATGACTACCTACCACCCTGAATATTGGACTTGGGATGGTATTTTTATTATACTGGGTGTGTAAGTCTGCGAAGTACATAGAAAGACGTCAACATTATTTATCTTATACTTTATTATACAATTAATTAGTGTGTTGACTGAATGATACAGGCTTGTTAAGATAGTTTTAACAATTGTTAGTGCCTTGTGTATTGTGTAACGGAAGACAAAAATAACATTTTTAAGAGAGTGATAAATGGCTGTTCATGTATTTCCATACCCGTCGGAATTTCTAAATGAAAGGGCCTTTTCTACCTTTTGAACAAAAATGGCTTTTGGTTCCGTTTTAGTTAAATTGAATCACAAATTCTTTTAAATATTTTATTCTGCTTTCAATATAGGTACTTCAAAAAACTGGACAATTACGGAAGAAATGATATCACTGGTTCTTTTAGTAACGATGTCTGCTTGAGTCAAGTATAAAAATGATCTAGTTTTGTTTTTTTATTGGAAATTTTTTAATTCTTCGATGCTGTAAAATTTTTATAAAAAAATACTCAGTCTACTGCACAAGCTTTCAAATAAGAAAAATGAAAGTTATTGTTAACCAAAAATGTGTAAAAAAAAACTGATATTAAAAGGAAAAATCATCTTCTCATGAATATATTAGAAAGAAAAATAAGAATTTTTTCGTTTTTATTGGAATTTACACTATTATTTATAACCTTCATGGATGAAATTATGAAACAATGTTCACCTAAGATGAAAAAGCTGCATATAGGCTACAGAAATTTACAAAGAATAAACATCGCTGAAGGAGCCTTTGCAGATGATTTAATATTATGACGGGTACGGAAAAGGACCTACAAAAGAATTTGAACAAATGGAATAAAACTTTAAAAGACAATGGGATGAACATACATAAGAACAAAACCAAAGTGATGCACATATGTAAGAACAGTAGGGAAATAAAGATTGCAATATATGGAACAAATATTGAGCAGGTGACAAGCTTCAAATACTAAGGAGTGGAAATTCAAGAAAACGGAAAACAGGATATTGAAATTAATAATAGGATACAAAACGTTTTGAAATTATACTATGCAATGAACAGGTCAGTTATAAACAAAAAAGAAATATAAAAAAAAACAAAAATGTTTGTATATAAAACTATATTTAGACCAATCCTCACATTTGGATGTGAATCATGGGTGCTCACACAGCGACAAAAGAGTCAAATTCAGGCCGTAGAAATGGAGTAGTATCTTAGAAGAGTCAGGGGTGTTACAAAAAGAGACAAAATGAGAATTAAAAAAATAAGAAAAGACCTGGAAATAGAGCCAATGCTGGAATTCATTGGAAAACGACAACTTTGCTGGTGGGGGCATCTCCAAAGAATGAATAATGAAAGTGTGGAAATCCAAAGTACAAAGAGCTAGGAAAAGAGGAAGACCGAAGCAAACATGGGATGGAACGCTACCGAAACGTCGAAATAAAAAATAAAAAACATTATTGTTGTTTGATTCCCAAAAGAATAAGAAAAAACAATAAGTAATGCCCTAAGGAACTTACAGGAGATATTAGAAGATATATTGAAGAAACGAGAGACACATGGTTAGCTGCCAAGACACTAGCAAAAAACCAAAAAAACATGGGCAAAATTCGTGTACAGAGAGTGAAATATATTTGAAACAAGACACACATTAACATATATCCTACAGTCCTACACCATTAAATGGTATCAGGGATTTCGATTATATATATATATATATAAAAGGTGGAAGTTCTTTATTTGAATACAATGTTATTGGCTCACTAAATTTATGTTCATTAATATTTATTATGGGGTATTCTTAAATTTCCATTTTATAGTTGGCAAATTTGGTTTAGGCGACATGCTGTCCACTTCTTTACGACCATCATAAAATATTTAACGCACAATAAAATAGGGAGATTTTCATTAATATTTTTGTACGCTATATCAAAAGTACATTTCACCATTTAGAGGCGGAGAGGAACATTTAAAAGTATTACGCTATAATTAAATAATCACCACTGTTTTTTTTAAATTATATTTAATGACAGTAAACTCCGAAGTTCGATGTACTGTGCGTATAAGTCTGCGGGTCGGTAACTGTGTTATTACTGTGTGCTTAATTACAGTGGGGATACACCACTTTATTTTTCTGGGTTCACTATAAAAACCATGAAATTGTTTGTAGCATTATCAACATTGAAAATAGTTGAGTGTGAAAATTTTTTTTTTTCATAGTTTTTATATATTTTTTTTCTTAAAAGTTGAATTCTTTAGAAACAGCTATAACTTTTTTTCTCACTCAAGTCTAGTCGAAATCCTTTTTGATCTGCAACTTCTCTCAATTTATTCCAATTTACAGTCATTGTCGAGGTAATTCTTTTTTTTATTGTTAAATTTTTTCCTCACATAGTTGTTTAAGTTAAAATTACTGTTGTCATAAAACCCACGCTAAGGAATTTCCACCATGTCCATAATGTCACGGTCAGCACATTTACAGCTATAAACCCTAACTAACCTTTATTTCTCTTAATAACACTCATTTCGAACATCCGGAGCAGCAATGTCGTTTTCTTGGCATCAAAATAAACAAATTTGGAATTAGGCCAGGAAGATTTTACCAAGAGTTAGTGGAATATGAATAAAATGTCGTATTGTACAACGTTTTATACCAAATTCATCACGTTGTTTCAATTTTCAATGTCACGTAGTTTTGTCGAGGATTTTTCGAATAACTCTCTCTAAGCAATTAAATGCTGCGTAATCTACTTTATTCGAGGGGCAAACCGCGACCAAAAATTGTGTACACCCCATTGGTCATTGGTCTTTAATTGTCCCATTGATCCACTAATTTGTCTCTATTGGTCCTTAATTTGCCATAATTGGTTCTCCATTGGTCACAATTGGTTCTCGAGTGGTCATAATTGGTCCTCCATTGGTTATAATTGGCCTCCATCGGTCATAATTGGTTCTTAATTGGCCATAATTGCATTATACAGATTATCATCGATGACATTGTCAGAAGAATCCCCGTCCACCTCTTATTCATCTGGGTTCTCGGTATCGGTGGAATATATATTTCACTTTTTTCCAGCTCCTCGTCATTGCTAAAACCAGTTGTTCTTCGCTTTTTCCGAAGCTTTTTTGGTTTCTACATTCGTTTTAAAAGTTTTTCCCGGAACTTCCAGATTTTTCTTTGTTTTACTTTGTACACCACTTCGGGTTCCAGTTCACACTTTTGTTGGAAGCAATCGAGAAATTGATAGATGTGCCAAGCTTATTGGTGGTGACTTTGCCATTTGATTCGTCAAGAAACCAACAAAATTATGACTGATTACTGTTTTACCTGTTAGATCCGTCGGGGATTTTTCAGATGAAGTGCCTTCTTCAATTCGGTCAGAATAATCTCTCATATTAAGTTTTCCAGGACACTTAGGGTGAGAATTGCTAAGAAAACTCTCATTGCCATTATTGAGACCTTCGATCGGTGCTTCACTCGGAACTTCATCAATAACCGAATCTAAAACTAAAGCGGAAACATTGTTGACATCATTAGAGCTGATCGTATATATCTGATCTAAAGGTTGGTTTCCATCCATTTCTTTTTCATCATTTGTTTTTTTTCGAGATCTTTACATCCAGTACTTCATCGAGTATTTCGTTGTCTGTGGCTGTCATATCTTCTGGTTTTTTTTCGTTTGCCTATATATCTACCTTTAATAAATAACTTCATATGTTGTACCATCGCCAACTAAGAATTAACAAGAGCCCAAATGGTGTTAAAGCGTTCAGTCTGGTAACTCTGACACCGCATCGACTAGTCGAGAAGTCGAGTGTGCGCTAGTCTTATATTCCATTGGTCCTAAATGGGTCTTAATTAGTTCTGCATTGGCCGCATTGGTCCAGGTCTGTACACCACATTGGTCTCGCGGTTTACCCCTCGATTCTATCATGGTTCCTTCATACTGATCCTCCCCGTCTACTGCTATACACCATCCAATACTGACTTTTCGAATGAATCGAGAGGTGTCAAGCAGAGCCGATATACCAAAAGTCTTTTATAGTATTTCCATTATAAAACAAAGTGTAATCGTCAATTTCAGGTAAAAAGTCACTATTTTGAAAGTTTTTGTTTGTTAAAACTTCCTATATATATCTTGTCATATAAACTAACTACAAATTTTTTAAAATGTCTTTTCCTTAGGCGAATTACAACTCGAGTACATAGTAAAGGACTCCAGGGGGAAATGTCGGGTCTTACATCTTCATAAAATACTCCAGGTCTACCTGTTTTGTTGTGTTAAATCGTACTCTGCGGGGTATTTTTATATTGCTTACGATTATTGAAGAGAGTGAATAGAAAGAAAGGTCTATGAGAAAAATACAGGTATGGACAAACTAGCTGTTTCTATATGTTGTGAAAATTGTAAAAAAAAAATTAAACAACCATAAACCTTGTATTTGTAAGTTATTGTTTTTTTATGACTGAATATTGGAGACAAATACCAAAAAAGCGGAAAAATAATTTTTTTGGATATTCGGTGTACAAACTAGAAAAAAATTTAATGTTTAAACGACGTCTGGAAATTGAATTTTGAGAAAAAAAAATGTATAATTTTCTTCAAACTATTTGAACCTGTGAGGAGTGTTTTTTATCCATGAAAGCATCAATGTATATAGCTATAAAGACGTTTTCTGGAATATAATATTTTGATTATGTTTCATTTTGTCGCAAAAATTATTTCAGTGATTCTGCACTCGCTCTCAAACGCAGTTTTTCCTTTGACTTAATTGAAACATAGGAAAATTCTTCCATACCGAAAAAAAATACTTAGTACGGCTCTTGATAGAGATGTGTTTGAGACATAGTCGCTATATAATTTAGAAAGGACGGGAAAATCGATGTCTTAGAGAAGGGTGGAAGTCTAATGGACAATTTTTCATATAAAACAGTAAAGAACAAAAAAATACTTTTGTGATAGCAAGAATAACCTTCAAAGGATGAAACATTTTATCATCCATGGTTTTCTCAAATTGTCATTTTGCTGGAGTCTTATAATTCTACAATTTTTTTCATGTTCGAAAAACAATAAAAATTCATAAGTAACTACCAAAACTATACAGGAGAGTACCTAATGTCAAAAATTTTGGAGAGGATAGATAACGTGAAATAATCTTAGGAAATAAATGACAGCTTCCTCTAAAATGTGTATCGTTAACCACTGGGCACAATCCACCACCAGGGGCTCTATGCGTGATGTAGTTTTATTTATATCGTCAAAGACTATAAGAATGTACATCATCAATCGGAAAATGTTCATAGTGTTCCAATGTATAGTTTGGAATTTATGTATGAACATAAGATTTTATTTCTTAACTTTAAAGACCTATAACTCCGAAATTCTTATTACACAGATTTATTTTCACCTCATTTTTGACATAAAGTATATAGTGAAATAAAATCGAAATGAAAATAATAAACCCAGTAAATCTCTCGTATTTAAATCTGGAGCAGGTGAGACGTGAAATGAATCGTTTGTTTCATCCCCTGCTAAACAATATACTATTAATAAATTATAAATGAATCAGCGAACAACCAAAATACCCACAATTATTATGATCAAAAACCGATATATTCATTTTAAACGATTTTTTTTTCATTTTCCCATCATTTCCGTTAATTAAACGACGAGTCTCGCCCTTATTGTTATTGCCATCGTCCAATGCAATCCACACTTTCCAACGATGCGTAAAATCTCAGATTTATTTTTCATGGGACTGACAATTCTTTTATCAACAAAATCAATTCATTTCCCATATACTTTTGTTCAAAACGGTTGATTCCTACCTGATTTGGCGACTGCATACAAAAAGCGAATAACTTTTACATTCAAACGTACAAAGTCAATACTCCAACATTTTGTGAATCAAATTGTTGAATGCTATTTATGAGTCCTTTGTTACTTAGTTAATAGCCGATGTTTATTGATGCTTCAAATAACTTTATACTGTACCCGCGCTTAATGATTACCTACACAGAAAAATCTCCAAATATATTGGAAAAGGGTTTAATGAACAGTACGTATAATTTGCTGTACGCCATTTGATTGGAAATAAAGCAATTTATTGGAAATATTAATATAATTAATATAATTAATAATATATACCGAAATTTCCCATTATTCCCATTAAATATCTGTTAAAAATTAGAATCAATAAAAATCCGACTATAATTATAGAATTTGACAGATGAAATTGGGAAAGTTTGCTGTTTTTTGATGAAATGATCCTTGCAATTATATTATATTCATTCGATTTGGCAAACGTATATACTTGAAACATTTAAGGCTTTAAAAGATCCTTTCATGTCACTCAGTAGCTATGCTATCCGAGAGGCTATATCAGTACCCAATATAACTTGTCCAGATGTATTTTAGGTTGCCATTAACTGATTTTAGATTCATTGTACGAACAAGAGCCCAAATAACGCTATTTATCACAGTTCAACTATACCGTACACTCATTCCGACTTAAAATTTCCATTTTCTATGTAATCCAGTCAATGTTTCGAAAATTTTGTGCTCGAGTTAACCTGTATGTAACATCTTCTCATGTATGGAAAAACTAATACACTTGCTTTGTTAAATTGATTATAAACCTAACCAACGCATTTTCAATTGTGAGATTTGATTGGAATTTCTTATTTCAACAAACCTTTCACGTTATATCTCAGACTGTATTTTGAGTAATTGCCAAAAACAAAGGACCTCCGAATCCTTATCACTGCATTTTGCCATTAGTCCTTGATTAATTAATCAGTCTACAATAGAAATACCGCCATCGAACCAGTTTGGAATATATTACACCGACTACCGATAATGCATGGAAGCCTTAATCTCGGTTACCTTGGATATAACCGTGGCTCATTTACAAACAAATCGTAATTCAATAAAAGTAATAAACGCTAACGCATCAATATTTACCGATCCACTTCATTTGTTTGTATTATTTCCTTGCATTTCAAATTAAGTGTCTGAATGATGCCCGAAGACTCTTAACCGATTTATTAATATTCATGGTTTTCGTTTCATTTCACCCCTTGCTTTCATTACAACATTATTGAAGGTTTTTTATGGAATATTTTCGAATACCTGGATATAATACCTGAACAAAAAAAATCTATGGATATTGTTATGCAAGACGAAACTTCCTAACTCTTCAAATTATTTAACAAATCTTATATACTGAACCCATATAATGTATTGCGCAAATTCATCGGAATATACTTCACAAAGCGTACCCTTGAAGCATTCACGTACACCCGCCACTGGTTACCAAACGAATGTTCCTACTGATCATTCTGAAACTGCGAAGCTCCAGTAGTTTGTCGGTAGTTGATTAACAAAGTTGCATAGCGATACGTACTCAGTTTGCTGGCAAACAAAATGTGATTTTCTTCTTTTGACCATCTTCTAAAGGCTTATTGACATTTTCCAGATAACTTATTTACTATTAGCTCTTCTCTTGTTTGTAAAACCAGACAATAGCTATAGCAAAATCACTTTTCTGATCATGCAACACATGAATATGAGTTGAAAGGCAATATTCATATCACTATTGATTACTTTTAACCGTCTGGGAAAAAGCTACACGGCTAGGTGCACAGAAAATTTAAAAGTTGAACCTGAAGTATGGCGGTTCGATTCGCCGCTGTGGGAAATTTTTCTCTTTTTGAGTTTAGTTATTTTTGTACAATTTTTGTCTAGAAAACATTTAATTTGAAATAAAGCAAAGTTATCTGTTTCAAAAATTGTGAAAAAAGAACTAAAATCAAAAATAAAAAAATCTCACCACAGCGGAGAATCGAACCGCCATACTTTCAACTTTTAAATTGATTTTCAGTGCTCCTAACCGTGTAGCTTTTTCCCAGACGGTTAAAAGTATTCGAAAGTGGTATTAATATGCAGTTCGACTTTTTTAGACATAACTATCCATCTTTTCATTAAACCAGAGCAAATTTTAGAAAATTAAAAGTGCATTTGAACTTATTTTTCAACAACCTTTCCAAATCTGTTATTATTTTTTATGAACGCTATTTGGTGAAAGAGTAAGCTCACGTATATGCCATATTTGTGTCTTTTAGTAGGTTCAAATATACACGAAATCATTTCATCATTCTAACTGTATTTTTTGTGGTTGTTTGTGCCTCGGTTTATATATTATATAAATCCAAAACAAACAAACATCTAATTCTCTTGTCAATTCCAAAAATAATCCATCTTCTCAGCTGAATTTCGTTAATGAACAAATTAATAATTAAAGGACCAATAGCCCGAATCTAAGGGATTTTCTTTATCTGAATGGGGTTAATTAAGCGGCAAATTCTTGTTTCTCGTAAGAAATTAAAATCTGGTAGGTAATAGGATGCCGACGCACCGCATTTGCCTCCCTTTCAAAGGTGCTACCGGTTTTAGACATTTTCACGGCCAATTAAAAGTAAAGTATGGCATAATCGGTTGGAACAGGTTGTATTCCTTGGAACACTTACCGGTTACTCTGTTTCCTTTTGTTAATATTCGACTCGGCGAAGCGAAGCTGAGCGTATTAATATACATAATATTTATTCGGCTGAAGAAAAAATTATGTAGTTGTAGATTTGATGCTTTTTTTTCGTGAAGAACATACAAAAAAGTGGAATTAAACTGTTACGAATTAAATTGGGAAACATTTACATTGCGAGAACGACTTTCTGACATTTTGAATTCGTTTTTTGAAAGAGGCAGATATGTACCGGGTGTCTGATTAAGGTAGGACACGCTCTGTATCTCGAAACTATTTATCGTTAAGCTCAAATACAAGAAACTTTTGGAAATAATGTTATTGTTTCCCATTACATCGCCAGAGGACGTAGTTAACAATACACCTCTCGAAATGCTTTTTATCTGCAGATATTTAATCTTCGCGTGGAAGAAGACACAGCAGTTTCTATTTTTGCACACGAGTCACAAAAAAATAGTTTGTCTTTTTGCGGCACCCCAAGTCGAGCCCCAAACCACATATTTTGGCAAAGGTACTGCTGAAAGAACATCTTTCAATCATACAGGCAATGCATTTAAAGATAACGTTTCACATTAGCGAGTAATTTCATTATAACTCTAAAGTTTTCATTGTTATACAGGGTATACAGTTGAAAATATTTGGATGAAATTTTGACTGATTGTAGCCAGCCTAGAGGCTTATATTTCGAAATCAGTCGCAATTGTACAGCGTGTTCCAGAACGCCGTGCTAGATCAAAGTTACTTATATTTTTTTAAGTTTGACACCCTGTACTTCACCCCTGCTTGACCCCCCTTTCACAATGATATAATAGTGTAATGGGTTATACAGCGTATTTAGAAAGTTCTGACCACTTGTTCCTGTAAATCGTAATGACTTCAACGTCCTGTATACTTTGAACTGCACAATTTAATATTTTTCTCTTGGTGCCCAAAGAATTGGTCCTGCTCGTCCAATCCACCTTTCAGGAAATATATCATTCAATTGTCCCTGAATGAGCGCGTTATGGTGAGCAGGATTTCCGTCATGAAGATACCACATTTGTTGACGTGTACGAAGGGGAATGTCTTCAAGCAGAAATGGTATATGATTTTCCAGGAAATCTTAATAAACTTCTCTATTTACCGTTTCTTCGAAGAAATAAGTTCCTATTACATAGTCACCGATTATACCACCCCATACATTTATAGACCACCTAATCTGACTGTAGGTGACGATATGATGAGGAGTCGATGTGGAATAGTAATGAAAATTGTGTCTGTTCACACTGCCATTTTTATGGAACGTAGCCTCGTCGCCAAATAACGTATGGGGTTCGTATGGGGATTCTCAATAACTGCTAGCAAAACATTCATTGTAGCTTCTTCTGTTATGACAGTTTTAGTTCTTTCTTCCTTCTCATACATCAACGATCCAGTGCGATTGAATCTTTCTAATAACCTTTCAAAAGCAATTTTATTTGGTTGTTGCAGGCGTTCATTTTATTCAAAAATGCTATGACAAATGTCATAAATTTAACAAACGAATTAGCACAACGTAAATGTTTGTTGATATTTCAGATCCTATTTACTACCAACCTAATTACTATGATAAGGCTCTAATTTGACTATTTAGAAGAGCTACCTATCTTTCAAAACCTTTTTTTGAGTAAACACACTTTCCTAACTTGTTAATTGTTGTGAATTGATTTCAATATCTGCTTTTTATTGCTTTTTTTATTGGAAATAAAATTTTTAATATCAAAATGGAAGTATCACAAAAACTATTCAGTTTGGGTGAAGGGAATACTAAATAAATTTGAAGTATAGTAAAGTAATTTACCGATATAAAATACAGGGTGATCCATTTAAAAAAATTGTGAAACCAATGTATTCGAGTTTGGGCTCGCCCTGTATACGGTTTCTTAGATATCGAATCAGTTCGATTGAATTGTAGTACTAGACGACTATCACATACGTATGGCTATTAAAGATTAATTTTAAATTGTGCAGCTTAAAGTATACAGGGCGTCATTACGATTTACAAGAACAATTGGTCAGAGCTTTTCAAAAACGCTGTATAATTATTACAATATCATATCATTGTAATAGCGAAGTCAAGCAGAGTTCAAATTTGAAGCGAAATACAATGTGTCCTATTTAAAAAAATATAACTTTGATCTGGCACGGCGATCTGGAACACGCTGTACTATTGCGACTAATTTTAAAATATGAGCCTCTAGGCTGGCTACAATCAGTAAAAATTTCATTCGAATATCTTCAACTGTTTACAAGATATTGGACTTTATCGCACTAATTAATCACCCTGTATGTATCTTCAAAAATGTCACTACAATTTATACCTCTTAAATCCACTTTAATGTGAATTTTTCCGTCTACTCCACGTAACTTATTTTCCACTCAATACTTTATTTTGCAATCTGTATATCTGAACAATAAAAAATCGATGAAATCCTCAGTGTTTTTATTGCAATCATTACAGATACGCCCGTTTGTTCCTTTTCTACGATTTTACTGGAGTGATTTGTCGGGACAGAGCAATGCAAAGCACGCTACCGAATCGTAACAATAATTTTTTATGATAAAAGCATTCAGTCTAAATTTTGCATCACTGCTCTTTCATGCACTGATTTCTGTTGCGTGTCTACGGTCATTAATGAGTACCAGCAGTTGTAATGCTCGTAATGGAAACCTGGAAAAAGTCACAGGAACTAAAATTAGTCAAACATCACGAAAAAAAATACAACTTCAATTTTTATTGATTTTTTCACGTGTTGTGATATAGTTACGAGTTTTATACACAGTTACAATAGATAGATACGATCAAAAAACATACAGTCTGCCCCACTTGAATCGCAACACCCAGTTAAAACTTTCAATTGACGTTCTATGAACTTAAAATTTTGGTTTGAGAAGTTAATGTCAGTATAAATTTTTTTTTGTACTTTTGGTTACTACAATGTAAAGAGTAGCCTTTGAAACACATAAAGGTGAATTTTGAGAAGTGTAACTTTACCAGTGTGTCAAATGTACGTTGTTAAAATAGTTATTTTCCTAACAAGTGCGGAAAGTGATACTTTCCCGCACGCGACTGCAGTTGACCCGAACGACACGAAGCGGAGTTCTGGCAAGCGGTTGCGCATGAGTTGGTAACATTATTTTTTCTACGACCGTATATACAAAAAAGTATACCAACCCATTTTTCAAAAATTATTTCATTTCAACATACATATACAAAGCTTTAACTGAAAACTACTAATTGTTATGAATATTATTATAAATATTAATATTAACTGTATTTCAAGCAGAGGTCTATGCAATACTTGCATGTGCAAGGGCTAATAATATGAGAGCCTATCTAATAATGTCCAAATTTGCATAGTTTTACTTTCCCGCACTAGTGCTTTCAATACTAAAATGCGTGCGGGAAAATAGGTTCAAACGAACGGTCGTGGAAATAGTATATTGTGCAACAAGTGAGAAAAGTACTTTTCCCACATGTTGCACACTACACTTTTTCTACAACTGCACAAATTTAAAGAATACAAGTAAAGTAACTATGGCTAGCAAAACAAAAAGAACTATTTTTCTTAGCAGTCGTAGAAAAAATTGTTTTTTCTTTCGATTACTGAAATTTCCTGTACACATGCTAATTGACGTTCTATAAACTCAAAATTTTTGTAATCAGTAACAGACAATTACATGATTACATCTTTAGCATCAGAAAAAAATATTATGAAAATCGAATATCAAATTTCCCAGATATTCGCTTTTCAACTACGTTACCTCGTTAGGAAGCTTATTCACCTTTTTCACTCTACAATACACAGAACATCGCGACGGACTTTTCATGAGCCCGGATACTTCAACAAAAACGACATAACTGTTTTATTTGAAAACGAGAAGTTTCATTTTCCTATCTAACCCATTAGGAATTGATCAGGGCGGTTGGTCAAAAATCTTCACTCTAGTTAAGTTATTCAGTAGTAAATACATAGAATACGGTTGAAAAATATTTGAAAAATTAATGAATTGAAACCTGATATTCAATCAATGTTGAAATAAAAGAAATGTTCACACCAACATCTGTGGCAAAGAGAGGCAAGTTCTCGCGACGAGGTAGCAGCACTCACCTACTGGAACCTTCTACACGGACCACTTTTGCCAACATTCTCTTATTTGTCGTCACTAAGTGGCCTCGCCGGGTTTTTCCTCTGGATAGGCACCTAACGTTGCGGTGGTGTCATACCTTGCTAAATATTACCAATGATCCGTCTATTCACCTATTCCCTCTTATCCCCATCCACCCTAAGTTGAAGATATTATATCTTTGAATAAATTGTCACTTTTTGTTTCTTGATTAATTTTCCTGACAAATACTATAAATGAACAAAGATGTTTTTTCCACAGTATTAAATTAAACGATTTTCTCAGTCAAGAGAGATTAATTTTAATCATTTTCGCGTGTACGGCATAACAAATTTAATTTTGTATGAAACGAAGGAAGCTTAATTTCTATAAACTGTTTACTTAGTGCCAAGCCATTCTAACAGTGGCTTGAATAATTTCTAGAAATTAGATAAAGTCTTATTATTCTCATTCTCTCATAAACCCGACGATCACCCCTTGTACTAATTAAAGAGAGGAAAACGATATTACTGAGAACATTAACAACTAATCTGGCGAACCTTCCCCTCAACACGAGAATATTCAGTACTGGTAGAGCTGGGCAGTCGTTTCTATATTCACCAAAAAGATAAAACTTGATTGTCGAGTATATTTACATAGTTTAGATGAGCTTAAAGTGAGTTTCAGTAGGTTAGGTTAGGTTTGTGGTGAATGGGTTTATGCAATTCATAAAAATATTGAGAGAAAGACATTTCAGATCCAAGGGCGAAAATATAAGATTTGTTCTAACATCATCTTCTAGTCTGATATGGTATATGAGGATTAAGACAATAGTGACTTGCTAAACAAGTCAGATCTGAAACTTATTCATAAAAGTGGATTCTTTTTGGCTCTCTTCCACCTCAAATAAAGCAGCTGAATGTATTTAATAACCACGTTTCCTGAAAAACGTTGTTTGTTATATTTGGTGAGCTAAATCATCATCAAATAATGTTAACTTGGGAGTACCAGCAGCGCTCAAAAGCTTTTTTACTTTTTGTTTTAATAGCGTTTTCACTTGATGATACTGCCTCTGATACAATTCTCTCACTGTAATCAATTAATATAATTAATATTAATAAACAACCATTCTGTTACAAAGCTTTCAAAATATTAACCCTATAAATACGTTCCAATTTTAGTTTGCAAAGACTATAACAATATCGGCGACGATGTTCATACTAATTTTATATTTAATCTTGTTTATTTGTTTCTCTCAATCTCGCAGAAAATGTAAATTAATGATACTCCTTGCTCACGGCATTCCACCCTTTCATTATCAATCATCTTGATACACACAGCTCTCTTAGTTATGGTTGAACAACTTATCAGAACTGCTCGTGAAAGCCGATCATCAGTTTACGTATTTACTCATATTGCAGACGGCATTTACACTATAAAGACAAAAAGTAATCTTCTCAAAAGGCTGCTTACTAGAAATGGAGAACATTAAGAAATAAAAATAATGTGTGAAAATCCTTTTTGTGAGACTAACAAAGCGCGACTTTAGAAGGTATTTGAGTGCTTTTATGAAATTTTCAATTATCACAAAGAGTGTTCGATTACAGTAAAGGAAGGAATTGAATTGTTTATATTCATTTTTTCTTGGGTATA
>CAJUYI010001511.1:15531-30681 GCA_910591695.1 Galerucella pusilla
CGGCCTAACGAATTCGACAATTACGGAACTAGCCAAACGTTATACCCATGCTCAATCCCTTAAGAGATGATGCAATCTTGCCAGGATCACCCTGGGCGACCTTGGGAAGCTGGCGCCGAAGTAATATTTGGCGACGACCAGGAAAAACCTAGGTTTAACAGTAGGATTTCTGATTGGCCACTGTCAACTAAGGAAACACCTCCATACTATGGGGCTAGTGGGCACACCCCTATGCAGGATGTGTGAACAGGAAGATGAAACTATCAGGCACGTCTCATGCGAGTGTCCGGAGTTATCGTCAATAGAGTGTGTTCGGTGAGTCTTGGTCTACACCTGCCGATATGAAGTAGATGTCTTCTAGTGACCTGTCCACTTTCCTGGGAAGGACAGGATGGACGATGACCTAGGAGGACAACTCCTCCGGAGGATGTACAATGGGTCACATGTGGCCTGGGTGCTGTGAGCCTACATTTACTCTCCCAACTTCACAGATACAGATCTTTAAATCAAACTGTAGAAAAAATACTCCATTGGAGTATGAATGTTGATAATATTGTTGTTGTTTTTTTTTTTTTTAATTTTTTCAATCTTGAGATGATAAATCACTGTCGGTGTCTAAGATGAGTGAAGAGTTATCTTGGTTAGCAACTAAAAGTTTTGTGTTCCTGCTTTTTATACTTTTATGCTGCAGGTGTGGCTGTATGTTGTGCAACATACTAATTAATCCTTCTATGTCCTCAGTGTATTGGCGAGAGACACTCAGGATATCTCTTGAGCCTTTTGAGTTTTCAAACAAATCTTTAATTTCGTTATACGTTAATGAGTAACTTAAGGGATTTGATTCAATATGTTCTTTTAAGGGGAGAAATTGTTCTTCTAAGGTATTTGTCGTTTGAACATAAGATGTTTTTCTAGTTTTTTTGGTGTTGTGGGTAGCTGGAATTTTAAATTCCAGTTGAGGTTTGTCTTGATCATCGTCCTCTGGAGTTAAAATCTCTTTAATGGGGCGTTTGGATGATGTGGTATGATTTTTTGTTGATAGATCACTTAATGGCACTGGTGAGGAAGATGTAGTTGGCTGATCCATAGGGGTGGAAGCAATGGTAGTTACAGGCTTCTGTTGGCTTAGGATTTGCGGCTCTGAGGGAATAGATGTTTGGTTAGACTTTGGGAGTTTGCAATTAGATGCTACATGGCCTGGTTGTTCACAGTTGAAGCAAGTTGAATCGTCACAAGATAAGAATATTCTATAAGGTGTATCGTCGAAAGTAATGAGTACTGATTCAGGATTTTAGTATTTTCGATGGATGGGCAGTTGTAAACTTGGCAGCGAAAGTTTAGGATATGGGAATATTGTGGATCCGATATGTTGATTCGTAAAAAATTAATTGGGGATAATAGTTTTAAACGTATTGTGGGGTATAGAGGGACAAACGTTCGATAATATTAGACGAGCAGCAGGGGTAATAAGACGTCTGGCTGATATGCGTTGATTGTTAATTGTTATCCCACCGTGGTTTTGTAGGAATGTGTTGACTAAGTCCGTAGAGGAGAGATATACGCATATTCTATTATTGGATATTCTTAAACAAAATAATATATTTTTGGGCCCTATTAAAGATCCGGGAGCGATTATATATTCTGCGAAGTCAATGTTATCAATCGCATTAAATATTATAGCTTGTTGTTTTTGTGGATGTTTTGGTGTTGTCTTTTGGCTAAGTGCTGCTGAGTAGGTGTTAGTTTGAATAGGGCGTTGGCTAGTAGTAGAATCCTTATGGACAGGATTCCCTGCATTAGCACAATCCATTATTTGTTTATTGTTTGGATTTTAATTTATTCGGTGTTTCATACGTCTCTGAAGCCGGTCCTGCATGCACAGAAAAGGTTGATAAAGTTCTTTATCAAGACTATTTGGTACTTCAGTTGTTGATTGTAACATAAACAAGAAGAAAGAATTGAAATTTCAGGTAATAGATACCTCGAGATTGTCCTTATGAACTGTGCACATTCACGAAAACTGTTTTTCCAAAATTTAATTTTGTTTAATACCGTATTATTAACGTTATATGAGGGATCGATTGAAACACTGCTGCCAGAGTTGGCCTTCTTGAAATTTTAAAATTAATAATTTATTACACTTGAAATATTGGTACTTTTTTAAATTAGCTGAATATGGATTTATCAAAAATCTGAACTAACTAATTATTAGAGGTATTTGTATATTAAACAAAACCTGCTACGCCCATGAATTTTATAATAAATACCTAAAAATGTCCTAAAAACGCCAACAATTAGACAAAATCGGTAAGTAATGCGGATTGTTTTAAATCGGTAAATAATGTGGATTGTTTTCTATTCTGTCAGTTGTTGATGTGTTGACAGTTTATACTGAAAAAGTAAAATCTTTGTCAAACACTCTTTCTTTGTCAACATAACAATGAAATATTTAACTGAGACTCACCAAATTGAGATTTTAATGATTATCGGGTACGGGGATAACTGCAGAAGTCGAGTTGAAGTGGCAAACCTATTCAATCACAGGTATCCCGAATTGCCTAATATTTCACAAAGTACTGTGTCTAAAATTCATGCACAATTCAGAGAACTTGTACATGTGGACATGTCAAACCATTGAAAAGAAAACCACACTTCGTTGAAGATGATGTGAAAGTGAATATTTTGTTAACTGTCGAAGAGAATCCAACTTCAAGTACACGTCAAATTGCCCGTGAAAATAATGTTAGTCATACAACAGCTTTAAGATGTCTTCATAAAAAAAACTTCATCCCTACAAATTAACTTTTGTGCAGAAGTTAACAGAAGACGATCCAGATCGTAGAATGGATTTCTGCGAAAGATTGATGAATAATCTGAACAGAAATGAGATAGCTCTTGGTACCATTCTTTTTTCTGACGAATCAAGATTCACATTGAATGGAGAGGTGAACCGACAGAACTGTAGATATTGGTCAGCAGAGAGAAGCCTAATTGGATGCGTGAGACACATACTCAGTACCTACCCTCAAAAGGTGAACGTTTGGGCCGGTATCATAGGCGACCATATTATTGGTCCAATATTTATATGTAGAAGGAAATTTGACAGCTGAAAAATATTTAAATATGCTTAGAAATAAAGTTATTCCTGCGTTGGCAAACTTATATCCCAACGCAATAGATCCTAGCTTACCGAATGAAAATGTTTGGTTCCAGCAATACGGGGCAACACTCCATTATGCTTTAATGGAAAGAACTTATTCAGATGAAATCTTCCCCAATAAATGGTTTGGACGAAGAGGTACTATTGAGTGGCCAGCTAGATCGCCAGACCTTACGCCGTTAGATTTTTTTCTGTGGGGTTATCTCAAGAACAAAGTATATGCAACACAACCAACTAGCATTGTAGACCTCAAAGACAGGATAAATACAGAAATACGGAATATTTCACCTCAAACTTCAAACAAAGTTGAGGAGGAGTTCTATAGGAGACTGTGCTATTGCCAATAACTAGGTGGAGAACATTTCGAGCATTTATTTCAATGTATCAAAATCAAATACATCAGATATTTTATGTATGTGTTTAATAGCTGTAAAAATAAAAATTTCACCCTGTATAACTCATTATTCACCATACATTAATTAAGTTGTTGGAATCGGTTCATCAAGAGGATTTAAAAAATATGCAAATATACAGGGTGTTTCATTTAAAAAAACAACACCCACTATGGCATACTCTCGTGAATCACCTTGTACATTTACATTTATGTTTACATAACCCACAACTCAATTCAAAAGTTGATGTGTCCTGGCATTTTTTATAGTTTTCTAAAATAATGACGTAAAGAATTTTATTCCATAAGTGGTTTCCACACTCTATATATAACACATGTGGCATTAGCTAATATTTAGAAATAGATCTGAAAACGTTCCATCCACAATAAATTCAAGTGTTATAGTTATAGGTTAGTTAATTAGGACCGTGACAAGTAATATTTCTATTGATAACTGAAAAAAATCCCCATTAGATGAAAAATTAGTCCTTGAAGCCAGACGCCGAGTCAACGAAAAATTGTAGAACGTTCTTGACATAATAATTTTTTTCTTATTCCTTTCCATTTCTTTGTTTTAGTGACATCTTTTTGTGCTTCATCCTAACTTTTGTTGTTAGATTTTTTTTTTGTTAACGTTGTGAATTTTAAAACAAAATGGATTCTTTTTGACGGTCGCCAAAGATGGCGTATTCAGTTTATTTTAGTGAAAGCATCGAAAAATTCAATGCCTCATGAAATCGACATTCCCACCAAACGTTTTATCCCCTTTTTGCCTTTGAAACCGGACTTTTTTCAATTGTCGTTTGGAGCGTCGAAACAATAAATTCAGCATGGTCAGTGAATCGTAGCTCTGGCCAGGAAAGAGAAACCTTTCAGTTAAGCGGGTCGCAATGCGCCACTGCTGCTACAACACATTAAGCCTTTATTACATCCTTTTGCTAGGGGGTTTGTCTTATATAGTACGGTCATAATTTATCACACAATCTACAATGACTTCTGTAGTGAAATTGTGTGTCAAAAAATAATTGAAAACTCGCGATTTAAATGTCTAACCTCAAATTTTATATTGACGCATACAAACAACTTGTATTTGAAATTCTTTGGTAACTATTAGACATTCCGACAAAAATATATCGGTCATATTATTATGTAAGACATCCTGTATGTAAATCAAAAATTGAGATATAATTCAAGAAAATAGGTATACGAATTTTATATACTTTTTCTTAAAGGTCTGTATTCTCCTTGCAACTGGTCTAACAACAATTCTTTCTGCTTCTCCGCCTTTTGGGGTTTGAGCTTATCCCACAGGCGTATCGTCTCTCTTAAGTGTTTTAATTCTTTTCGGAGCACTCTGGATCTAGCCTAACAAACCGTTCCGCATCGAATTACGCTGTCTAATGTTTGTAATTTAGACTGAAATGCCAATTTCGCTATTGTCTCGAATGAGGTGACCTCTTTTCAGAATGAAATGATCTGGGTTTGTTTAAATTTAATGAATTAATTCCTATTTTTCCCACTCTCTCTTCAACTCTGAAATTCCAACACAATGAAATTGATTGTACAGGATGTGACATGATGAGTATGTGCGGAACAAATTAGACGTATTAGAATTATAAAAGTTTGTGAAAAACGAAAACATTACACACACAAAAACAGGCTGTAATACAGGATAAATGAATTATTAGGAATGAAAGAAAGCAATCCGAGAATCAAAGAACGTTATTATAGCGATATTTTCGGATAAGTTGATAAAATATTACAAAATTAAAGCTTATATAAACCTTTGAACATTAAAAAAGTGAAACCTTCGTGACTTGAACCCGGGTCTCCTCAGTCATTTTGAAACCCCCTGCGCTACCAACGGTTCCTACCCATCAATAGTATAATTAAACTACGTCATCAATATTGACTGCGTCTTACAAGGTTAATCTAAGAAATCCAGAAAAAGCGAATATTTCTTTTTTTTTCGTCCAGTATCATAATCACCATATGAATATCTTCCAACATAAATCACTCATTCTACTATGGATTGCAAGCAACTTCACAAAGTTTGCTTGTATTATTTTCCACTTTATGAACTAATTGATGAATTCCAAAGAATATCAATAATTATATGTAGAAGTGGAAAAAAGGGGAATGATGAGAATGTTCAATTCAATTTCAATTCTATCAAACTTACTAAAATGATGGGCTGTAGTAATTTGGGTTCCATTGATTGCAAGCATAATACATTGATCTGTCATTTTTTTCTGATAAATATACAGGGCGCTTCTTAATTTATATGCGAAAATATTTAGTAGGTGAATGCCCTTATGTAAGATTTCCAAAACAACTGAGATGTTGGATGGAAGGGTGGATAACTCACACATTTAACCTGTGTTTAGTCATTGTCAGTGAACGGGAATTACAGAATCTCAAGTTTCCTTTTGGGGGTGATATCTCGAGGGATGGACTGAGGAAATTTGTAATGGGAGAGTTATCATAATTTGATGCAAGCATGAATCTTTTGCATGAACTTGAAAACATCCTGTATATATACAGTTCCAAATCATAAAACCAAGTTATGAAATTAAACAATTTCATTTTGTTAAATCTACATTGTATTTAAACATAAAGTGACGCGTTTCGCTAACACAGTAGCTTTATCAAATTCGTTTGATAAAGCTACTGTATTAGCGAAACGCGTCACTTCATGTTTAAATACAATGTAGATTTAACAAAATAAAATTTTTTGATTTCATAACTTACTATGGATCTACATCAAGTAAAAGCCTCATCTATTCAATTCATAAAACCAATTTAAAAGTAATATCTAAGCACATTCACCTATTTATTTAGTGTACCGCAAATAAATTCAAATGCTATATCAACCCGCAGTTGAACTTAGAGACGGAACCAAGACAGATTCAACATATATATACAAGTTGCATTATGATGTATCCCAGTAATATATGGGGATTATCCTGTTTCAAATGAAACCATCCATTTTACATTGTGAATTTCGTCTCAGGATACGAACAAAGCAATTCAGTATTTCTGTTACAGATGACAAACCTACTTACAGATATTGTTCATATTCTATTAGGAGTTTATATTTGCTGGTTATTATATTCACATGTCATCTTCTTCAAAGCTGACTTACGTCATGCAGATAAATCGTATTGAATCTCTCAGATTTATTTTACACCAACAGCCTAACGCAAACCTGTAAACTCATTTCACGGGTTTGAAGTATTTTGTTTTGGTTGCTTCTCCTTGCCCCACAATCGAGCAATAGGCTTCTCACAATTTCCATTACTTTTCTGCACCAATTTCGGGCAAGTTCGAGGTCATTACCTGTTTTGATCTGTTTTTACTTGAGCTAAGCCTCTGTTTTCCCAAAATAAAGTAATGGTAGACCTGTTCACTTTTTGTTATTGTCTTGGTAAGGCTCTAGAGCTGTTAAAGTGTAATTATTTTTTGTATTGCCCCTTCTCCTCAATATCTCATACTAATGAAGTCATAAGCTTATCAGCATTAAACGCTTTATTAGAAATTGCATTAATATCTTATAGGTAGAGTGTTGTGAGGAATCTCTGGGAAAACCTATCTGTTATTACAAATTTTGATCCAGGTCAAAATAATCATGTTCATAAAATTTCACCAGTAATGGACTCTTTCACTAAAATTTTTGAATCATTTTCAACCTTCGTGAAACAAAGTACTACGGATAAAAATATGATTCTGAAAATTTAATGTCAATAGAATATGTCGTTCTCCTAATACAACCAATTAAACAAGCAGCGTAGCGGGGCGAAGACTATGACTGTGACGTCACCGCATATGGAAGTTAATGTGCACAAACATTACGCTTCTGACTGTAACGTGCCTGGCGTAGAATTTATTTATTTTGAATTACTAACACGATTGTGTGAATAAAATTAAATGTTTGGACCTGATTTCAGGAAAGCAGACTCATTAAATCTGCCAGAAGTGGACTTGCTAATGATTATGGAGTTTTTTAATCAAAAACACGAGTTTATTAAATTATAATTTTATACTATGTGACTTGGCTGTTTTCCGACCAAAATGATTGAAAATGTCAATATTTTCTCTCAAATGATATACAGGGTGATTCCAGATGTTTTATTTTATTCCTGGTCTGGTGGACAAAGTTACGGAGATAACGGCTATAGGTTACTTACTTAAATTACCAATGTTGAAAAGAACAAGGAAAACTTATTTTGATAAAACAGGTAATATTACATCAGATTCAAATGCACATGCACCTCACTGGTAAAAAGCGATATTTGGTAGAGCTGATCCGGACTTTGAATCAATAGTTTTGTTATTGATCTACTGAAACATATTACCTGTTTTTTTTGGAAAAGATCAGTATTCAATAAAATTTGATTTGTGAGGAACTGACACATTATTTTATTAAATAATTTTGAACATTGACAACACCACAAGCTATAAGAACAATACTATCTACGTATTTAAAAAAGATTAGATTAATACAAGCGTGTGGTTTTCAATAACCCTCTCAATATGGATTTACAACGTATTTTATATGGTAATTCATAACGATTCTGATTGAAGAAAAATGAAATCCTAAAAATACACAAACAAAGTATGATAACTTATCAATGAATGCTTTGAGTCTTTTTATGCTTTTCTGCCATTGCTTCCGTTTTTTTGCATCCTTATTAATAGAAATAAATGTTTCAATCGTAGTACTTTCACATTCTGGAACCGCACAATATTTATATTTTTTTACTCTGGTTCTGGTCCATTGTGACGAATAGTTTAAATTATTTCCAAACGTTCTTATTTCACAAACTTAACACTGTTAAGAGTTTGCTAAATCGTATAATAAAAAATAATGAGCATATAAGCAAGCAAAGTAATGTTACTATTATAGCTAAGTAGTCATCAACCGAAAACCGATCGGCGCGGTATCCGCTCTCTGGAGAGATTTCATATGCGATGACGTCACGCCTGAAATTCGGAGAGGAGCGCTGCTTAATGGCGACTTAGGAGTCTCACTGACGTCTAATTTTTTGCACAGAGCCTCAAATTGATATGCTCTTCCTAATGGTAAAATAAATAAAAATATGTAAATGAGCCCATTGGCGAACTATAAAGTTATTTTACATATATTTATGGGATTGTAGACGTCTGGCAGTACTTTTATAGAAACCCATTGATAAATTCAAATAAAATACTATGGTATGGAGTGACAAAGTAAATCACCTCAAGATCATCATGAGATAGCGATTTGAAAATAGTTATTGTTGTCTCCTGGGAAATTTCTGTACACATAAAAGTATGGTGTTTTTGAAGAAACTTTTCTCTCGGTTGTTATTTCTACATATATTAAAAGACGTCTACGAAAAAGGTACAAAGCTATTTCTATTTTCCCTTTCGGTATTATTTTCAATGATACCTTAAATTCCATATTTGTGTTGGTCTGTCACAAAGACCGAATTGAAACAATCTCCTTTTATCCGAAAAGCTGCAATCGTCAGAAGAACTAATATAAACAAAACAATAATTTCCTCTCCGGGGACCGATTTTTCTGTCTCTCTTTATACCGTGCCGTTTATCGCACAAAATTCCTCATCCTTAGAGTCCTCGGATCAGAAGAGACGATGACCGGCTCGTTCACGTGTCTTTAGTATCAATTGTTCCAGTTTGCCTTTCAGGGGTCGTTCTGGGAAAACGTGACTAAACGTGGAGATTCCAAACGCTCAGGTTTGTAGTTTTAAGGTTGATACTCATTAGTTAAGTCACATCAATTTGACTGGTTTTTAGATTGTTGCAATCAAATGCACTATAAATTCTCAATGTTAATTTGTTATACACAGTGGGTCATGATAAACTGTAACGAGTGTGAACTACGCCCTCTAGAGGTGAACAAGAAATCTTGAAAATAA
Source organism: Galerucella pusilla (assembly GCA_910591695.1). Classification (NCBI taxonomy): domain Eukaryota; kingdom Metazoa; phylum Arthropoda; class Insecta; order Coleoptera; family Chrysomelidae; genus Galerucella; species Galerucella pusilla. The sequence continues at coordinate 25,004 of CAJUYI010001511.1, forward strand.
TTATTAGCAGTTTCCCGTTTCCGAGTTTGTGATTCCTTCAGACTCTTTAGTTTTCAAATGGGGTGAGTTGAAAGGGCAATCGAGTAATATTTGTGGCTCTGTCTATGATATTTTCAAAAGTACACCAAGTAGTTGGCATTATTGATTTTCCTGGGAGTAGCAGGATTAATCTTACGGTAAATACCAAACTTGGAAACGTACACAAACATAAATTATAATAAAAAAGCCAAAGATGGTCTGGCTCGAATGGAATCTTTGCACTTTGCGTTGATTTAGTGGCAGGAGATATCTAAATCTAATCTTATTGGCCGAAACTCGAAAGATATTTCACGTGATGTATTTAGAAAGGATATCCTTAGTGGTATTTTTGGGATATAAACATTCAAAATACTTTTTAGCGCTTCAAAAAAGGTTGAATATGATATTTTTCCGTTTTGTTTTTATTATTTTTGTTACACTTGCTCTGTAATCTGTATTTCGTTCGAAATATATCGTTGGCTTCCACTGTCATAAATAATTTTTTTTTATTGGTGAACCATTCCATCTATTTGAAGCGTGTTTAAATCGAACTTTATAAAACACCCGTGTTTTAAAATTACCGTGGAAACATCAACAACTCAAGAAACGAAATCTATGGTCTAAATCATGTCTAAATGACAATTTTTTCATTATTTATCTGACAGGAGTAGTTCGTAACGTCAAAACTTTTATTCGAACAATATTTAACAATGTCAAATTTATAAATTAAAATGGAAAGTGCCGTTGGTATTGTTTGAAATATTAATATTTCGATTTTTCAAATCTTAGGAAATGGTATTTAAATTAATACTATTGACATTCACAGAACTCAATAAGGTTGAACTTCCATCCAAATACAAATTAGTTTATGCTTTTCTCATTTCCATGACAACGCAAGGTATACATATATACATCACGAATTCCACCATTTGACATTTAGTTCTTATTTCCGTCTATGATTTCCATTTCTTGTTGTAGTAGTTATAGACCAGTATTCATAATTTCAAAGTGCACCAATAAAAAAAAATAGCGTAAAGTATTCGTGGATAACTGGTCTTTAATATACTAATCCACTTAAGCCTCATTATGATTTATATTCACAGGGTCAAATTATGACCAATATTCAAAAGCTCATTCATATAGCTTGAGTCCAATTTTGAACATTAAAAGACTATGACAATTTACAGGAATTGACAATTATCAGTAATATCCACAGTTTTGGCCACAAATTCACGGTTGAATTGATAGCAAATAAAGCAAAAATTCTTTTGGGATTGCTTTGTCTCTCGAGTAATAAATCTGAAAAATGGAAAGAATTCATCATTGAAATAGTATTGCCAAACGATCAATATTGAGCTCAGCGCGTTGTAAATCAAAGTATTGTTAGATATACTCCTTGCAGAATTCCCCATTGAGTCGTCGCTCACTATATTCCAGTGGCGTACATAAGTCTCTATTCAATTACAATATTTAACGATAAGTGAAACTTTGCAAATTAATGAATCCCTTTTGATGTTTTATTGATTAAGAGAAGTAGCTGCTGAAAATTATTTTCAAGGTTTTCTATCCATAGAGATACTACAAATAGAGGTAAGAAGCTAGCTTCACGCCCGTCAGCATATAAGAGAGAGATAGAAAGTGGAAGGTTTGTGCTGTCTTTCTCTAATAGCGAGTATGTTATATATATGTTACCGTGAAAGACCGGAAGTAGTGAATGTCAACATTCTCCGGTGGATGTCGACAAATGTCAAATGCCTTGGTGAAAGTCCGAACATTTCTTAATTCTATCATAAATTCGGACTTTCACCGATATATGTCGACAAACACAAATGAGGTCCGGAGTGTCTCGGACACTGCAGATCGCTACAAGTTTTTAGACGGTTACAGCACCTTGTTTTAGTTAGCTTTGTCTTCGTCATTTTAACGCAACGTTTGACAGCGCTCCCTAACCTAATTGAATTTTCTTATTAGAAACTATAAGTTGTATTCAATGGCTACTACAGTGAATCGTGATAAGTTTTTTGAAAAGTTACATGCCTTAATTGGAAGTAAACCAGAAGACAATTGTTTTTATTTTTCACAAGAAAAGTACTCTAAAATCGTTTCTGGAGTAATTTCTGCTAAAAATAAGTGTAGTACACCTTTGGACTACAGACGTTTAAAACGTTTTGACATTCCCACTTACAAAGCGCCCTATTGCTTATTGCCTCTATATGTAGTATCTTTATGTTTCTACTGCACCGCTAGAGGTCGCAATTCACCGTAATATTCCCATATTAAATGTACCGTTACAGTACCACAAAATTTCGATATTCATAATCATCAGTCCGAAATTTTGAATCTTTCTTATCCAGGTTTGCGTTAAATGAAAGCTACATCCTACAATGTTGGCTTATGGTTTTTCACACTGTCCAGAGCTCCAGAGTGCAAGTTTTCTATTTTCAAGAATCTACCTTACTAATCCTTTAATTCGAATGTCATGTACAAACCGGAGCACCCCCGAGGATCATTATTATAACCTTTCCCGGCATATAGTTTACTACAGGTAAAACTGGCACTTTTGATATATACCCAAAAATTTATGACATCTGGACGACTGCATTTTGTTAAATTCTCAATTTACCTGTGTATAAAGCTGGATTCCCTAGTATACCTATTTTTTCTCGTATCTGCGCTTAGAAAATAGATATTGAGATGAGGATTCCACCATTTTCTATGAAATTCCATCCTCTTTCAAGTAGATGATTGAAAAACATAGCAACACATTTGAAGATACCCAAAACAAGTTGGAAACAAAATAGTTGTTCAATTACTGTATCTTTATCTGTAAGAATTTGAAGAGTGGGTGACCACCACTGCACTTAGGCCACAATTGGCCCACTGTGCATCCTTCTGAGGTTCATTCTAGCTCGTCATCTAGCCTACTTGTTTGAAGTAGGCGATAACGTCGCCGAAAGAATAAAGCTCCCTCATGCTGGCTTGTGTTAGCCTGTACTCGCCGAATACAGAAAACCTAAACTGAGAGAGTGTCGAACATTCACAAAGAATGTGTTCGACAGTCTCATCTTCCTGTTCACATCCTCTACAGAGTGAAGTTTCAGACAGACCCAGTTTGTAAAGGTGTTTTTGTAGGTGGCGGTGACCGGTCAAAATACCCGTGGCTGTCCGAAGGTTCTCTGTTTATAGTCACGTATATTTTGACTACTTTGCTGTCCGGATACTGCAGCAGTTCCTTGGCAAGCCTGCAACCTGCTGCATCGTCCCATCCACCCTTAAACTTATCAAGGAAGTGTTCCTTCATTAGGTCAACCATAGCCGACGCCGACAGACCAATGAAAGTGCCAGGTCCCAAGAGTTTTTGGGAGGCTGCTTTCCTGGCTAGTGATTCGGCAATGTGGTTACCGTTCGATTTACTGTGCCCCTTGATCCAGCGTAGAGTGACTTCGTTCGCTACAGGCTTCGATCAGGGACAGGTGACACTCCTGTACTAGGCCTGATGTGATACGTGGTCTGTTCAGGGCTAGAAGTGCTTGTCTACTATCCGTAAGGATGTGAACGTTATCACCTGTGGTGTTTCTTTTGGTAATCTCTTTTTCGGCGACGTAGATAGCAGTAAGCTCTGTTTAAGCAACGCTGACATTACAGCTCATCGCCCATTTGGTGTTTAGATTCAGAGATCTGGAGTAAATTCCACATCCTGGGCCCATATTGGTGTTAGAGCCATCCGTGAAGATGCGGAGTGCGCCTTCTTCTGATGTGTCTTGTGTGTTATATTTAATGATTACCTTGTAGGGCCTGTGAAAAGCATATTCTGGTGAGATTGCGTCCGTATTTGCCTGCAGCAGTGGGACCTCATTGAGTGCCTCAAGCCATAGGTTACGTCCCAATCTACCAGATCCTACGTCAGGTTGTATACCGGTAGAGCGTGAGCGTGTCATGGTCATCAAAATAACCTCCTTGATGTGTATGTCAAGGGGAGTGAGACCAAGGATCACCTTCATCGCTCTGGTTGGTGTGGTTCTCATGCCTCCTGTTGTATTGAGGCATGCTGTTCTCTGAATTTGATCCAGTTTACGAACGTCTGTCAGCTGGTTTGCTTTAATTCCCCAGGCAATCGCGCCGTACGTTAGCATAGGTCTGATGATGGCAGTGTAGATCCAGGCAGTTACCCTGGGTGACAATTACTGTATTCTAGCAACCGTTAAAACTATAGGAATGAAGCCATGATACAATATTTTATTGAACATTTAGTTCTCTTTGAAATGAAATTAATTTTGTCAATATTTATAAAGTGAAACAAAAATTATAATCGTTTTATTAAGTCAGGTTCACCACTTATCCATCTAGCGGTGGACTAGAAAACTTGAAACAGCAGTTTCTTGAAATACAGCTGTAGATAAATAGTTTTTGAGATACAGATACAATTTTTATTGAGAAACCTGGTACTCTCATAGAAAATGGACTTTTTACAAATAAATACACCCCTCTTGAAAAGTTTATAACACGCCCATGGTAGAAGGGAATAACATCATATTTCTCCTTTATGTTCTTCAGCATTATTTTTTTGTACAACCCCATTTGTTGAAAAATTTTTTAATTACTTCCATTTTCAAAATTAATCAACGCAAAATAAACTTCGGTAACAATAATCCTTAACGTCGAGATCAACCTTCCAATTATATCCTACATGATCAACAGAAAAAAAAACAACGGAATCGTTATTTTGTCACAGGAAATAATCAACATTTCAAATATCGAGTTCCTACTATTCTTCACGTTGATTAAATTTAAGGACTTCGTTATTAATTGCAAGAAGTGGCTACAAAACCAGTTTACGTTTATTATTGTAAATACTAATTCATGAAGACAACTGAGATCAAAATATTGAAAACAGAAATGCGTGTGACTCGAACCACTTACCACAAGGTCTTACAACTGATTCCTGGAGAGATAAATGATGTGTTCACTAAAGTGAGTAATGCTTTATAAATCATAAGCGACCCGCCCCGGCTTCTATCGGCTACGCTCACTTTACGCGCAGTCAAGTGGATGCGAGGTGATTGAGGTTTTTGAAGTTTTTGATAATGAAACATTTTTCTCACTCGTATCATTGTTATAGCCGACGTAAATTAAAAGTGAAGGTCCTATTCGAATAAATCAGAGGCGTTTACTTCCCAATTTTCCAACGTCCGTTGCTGATGAAACAAAATGTGTCACAAGTAAGATGTGGGATGTTATAAAAGGATTGCACATGAACAACAAATTTCAATACTACAATCAATATTGTTAATTCATGTTGAATCGACCACAAGAATTATCTATTAGCGAGTACCTAGTTGTCGAAATCTGTAAGTCTTAAACATAACATAATACGGAACGTGATTAAGGAATAACAACAAACTATTTCGATTCGATCCGCTGACTATGAATATAGGTGAGAATCAATAGACGAACGACATCTATTTGATTAGGATAATGAGATAATATATGGTTGGTATATCCCGTAATTCTATAGTTCACTAATATTTACACGATATAAAGCGATCTGTACTATTGATGGAAGGAAAAATTGAATTGATAGCTTCATATAAATAATTTATGGATAAGTGTTTGGTGTTTAATTGGTATACAATTCAGTGAAATGGATATAAACTTGAGAT
>CAJUYI010001511.1:35681-52506 GCA_910591695.1 Galerucella pusilla
GTCCAGGACAAGGCTCGCCTGTACATTTAGTAGTAGTAGTAGTAGTAATGGCACTTTTAATGCTTAAAAACAAAACACAAAATTACATTTTTCGAACGTAATTTCATTAAATAATAATTATGTAGTTAATCACTAAAATGTGATTATCGATAATAATACAACAAGTGTGTTAATGATTATCGAAATACAAATTTCTTCGATTTTGAGAAACAAATTGTTGTTTGGAAACAGCAAGAGCGCGTAAGCGCGAGAGTGGTTTCCTAAAACAACAATTTGTTTCGAAAAAGAGAAGAAATTTTCGATAGTCATTAATTACACGAGTTGTATTTGTCAAGATCATTTCTTGATACAATGATTCTGACGTTTCTTTAATAATTTGACATTTTCTGTCAGTTACTAGATTTTTACTATCGAATAAAACAACTAATGACAAAGCGAAACACACAGATAGGAAAATTGCATGTATCCAATCAGGTGCCAAAATACAAAATCGAAAACATGGTGTTTTCAGATATCAATCCTCATATTTAAACCAATCGAAGGTGCGTATTTTGTATTGAGTGAAATAATCTCTAAAACCATTGAGATTGGGGGATACTAATAGATATACCTTTTTTTGTTCCAATATTGTGGCATTGATTATTTTTTTACAAAACTAGGGCTAATGTGGAAGGCAAAAACTTTTGCGTACATTTATGCGGCAGCATACGTGGCGTATGCAGCGCCCTCTACAAAATACATCGAAAAAGATACAAAATTATGATTTCTCATATCAAAAAACTTCCATCTTCAAATTTTGGTGCATATACGTCAAAGAGCGTTAAAGTTATTGTAAAGAACGAAAGTTGAAATTCCATGTTTAACACCCTGTATCTCGAATATCAACATTTTATTGAGACTTTGGAGTGAATATTGCACTGTACTTCTATATACAATTACTTAAGGACCACCCTGTATAGGACATGGTGAAAAGGAGGAAAACATCTACCTTTTTTGCTGAATTAAAATAACATGACAGCGGCGTAACAACGGGGAGTTTCCAATATTGATGAATATAAATATATACAGACTAATTATACAGATACGGTTTATTTTTTACTGATCATTACCATAGAGATAATACAGACAAAAGCAACAAGCCGATGTGTCAGTGGTAATGTCCGTCTAAATGTAATGTAGCCTGTTGCACCGACTTCTTATTCGGGTTGTTGTTATTTAAAACCATGTCTTTTATATCACTTATGGTTTCACTTCTGCTATTTTGTTTATATGAAAATTCACTTAAACTTCAGATTTATTTGAGCTTTTATATGATTGTTGATAGACATATCTTCAAAAGTATAAATTAACCTAACCTTACCTAATACATTATACGAGTGGCACTACATTCTATTAAGCTAAAACCTAGTTCAAGTTTACATATAAATTTTCTGTGTTCGGTCAATTTCATGCTAGTTTCCATGGAACATAAACAACATTTTTCCTTGCTTTGTTATTACACACAAATTATTATTATCTGCATAGAATCTCCGCCGTATGTGCTGTTTTCTCCGAAAAACACCAATGTCAAACAATTACCTCGTTCCGTAATTACAGCATACCTCCATTAATCATTCGGGAATTATTTTAACCGGTAAATAAATTATTGCAAGTTGCGCTGGTGACTGACAGTTTACACTTTCATTTTTGCACGAAAACTCGTTCCAGCGCAATTATCCTTTCCACTCGAGTTTTCGAACGTACAAGCAATCAACGGAAGTTGAAGAGTGTTAGCATGTATCAAAGGCCGTTAGAAAAAGGTATTGTAAATGTATTATTATGATTAGTTGATAGAATAGGAGTGCAAAGGTAGCTCTAAAAAGTTGACCAATTAAAAACGTCGAACGATAGATGGTCATGTCTTATTCGAATTAAAGTATGGTGTATAAGTCATGGGCAAACGTTTTGAATTTAGGAACCAAAATGAGTGAATATGATTTGGCACTTGAAGTGTAACAAACAATTTTCGGAAAACTATTTATACGGTGCAGATTTTAAGTCTTACCCCTTCTCCTAAGAGACTCCGTTATTCAAGAAGATGGAAAATCCTCGAACCTGTCAATTCGGGTGCTTGATACCACACAAAAAGTGTCACTCATTCAGCCCATTTCTACACTTGATAGCCACTCCCTCAGATTTTTTAAATAGCGGGAGAGATCGTCCCCCTTTACCATTTAAAAAATATAAGGGGGTAGCTGTCAAGTGTTGGAGGTAAAAGAGGTTTGTATGTCAGGAGTTTTCCAGTTTTGTTGTGAATAATGGAGTTTCCTAGTGGTTGGGTAATACTCAATATCCACACCGTACAGAATAAACGTGCATTTCAGTATTTTCAAAGCTGCCGTCGTTCTTTTTAATATTCCAAGGATGAGAATCCCCCTACGCATATTCATATCTTTTCATCAATCTTTTCATGAGTCGACAGTTCCTGAAACAAATCCCTTTTCCTTCACCTTGAACACATTGGAACCATGTAACGAAATGCCTTTAGAATATAATGACTTGCAGTCGCTTCCCGCCCTAAAACCCCTTTGTGTCTTTGAAAGATGATGACAGATATCCATTGTGATAATACGGATCTATCAATAAGCCGAAAAAAAATGTTAATTGACTGGAAATATTGGTTTCTACTGAGTCGAAGGGATTTTGTTTTGGTTTTCGAAATGTCTGATGTGCGAAGGAGAAGGATGGGTGTAATAAAACTGAAGAATTTTTGTTTTTTTTGGTGTTAAATACGCATCTAGTGTTCCGACCTCTCAGATTTATTTTGAGAATAAACAATACTTTTGAAAGACAACAAAGTCTATTTGTTCGTGAAGATTTTTCGGATTACAATGTGAGTCTGAGTGGTATTAACGGACATAAATTAATTAGCAACTAATTTTGATAAAGGAACTGTTTATCTTAGTGAAACTAAGCACTGTTGGTATCGAGAGTACAACCAAAACTCCACACCACAGAGGAGCGTCTATGGAATGGAATAATTGGAAAGTAGTGGAAATGGTACAAGTGCCTGGGCTGTTGAGCACAACCCAATCATTGTGTATTTTCAATATTTCTATTTCTGATAACTGGACGTTTCTATCCACACGCACGCCTATGGCATGATTGCTCTATCTGTATTATCTCCATGTAAATAGATCCCTATAGTAATTAAACCTAGGTACTATTAATGTTTTAATGTTCGGATTAATGAAACTGTAACTCAGTTTATATTTCTAGCAAAACATTTTAATTAAATTTTGTATCAAATTTCAAATGTTTTTGTCATTAATTGGATAGATTGTTTCGCAGCGACACACAAATTGGTGTCAACGTGTAATATTATAAACCAATTACTATTCTTCAAAACTCAACTATCTGTCGCTTTCTTATTATACAAAAAGACACTGAAAAGTAGTTAATTGAATAACGAGCTAACAAGCCGATAACAAAAGGCGTCTGTATTGTGCGTCATAATTTTAGATTGAATGGCTTCTAAAACTTTCACGAAGAACTTCTACGAAAGTTTTATCCCAAACAATTATAGCCAATAAAGAGATGGCGGTTTACCAAACTTCCAACTTCCTGACATTCTTCCCCTACGTTCAGACTTAAATAAATTTTGATGTATCCACCTTAAATATGTACTTTGTAACTAGGACTATCTCTTTTGTTGTTAAGAAGTTCTTGCTTATACGGATTTTGATTGAAACCGTTCGACGACCAATAATAAAAAGGAACTTTTGCGGTTGTACTTTGGAAACTGGGTCGGAAACTTTAGAAACCAAAAGTTTCAGTATATTAATTTTTGTATTCCATGTAGAGACAAACAAATAACAATCTTTACTCGCAATTACTTAGATAGTTGGAAATATTGATGATATTTAGTAATTTGATATACAAAGTGTTATTGATGAGATAACCCATCTTGCAATTTTATATTTTTTAAAACGTTTTTGATAGTTCTAAGTGCAAAATTGGCACCACTTTATAAAATACTTCAGTCTCCGTTAATATTTTATGAAGCCTTTCACAATAAGTGATGTTACGAAGTCACCAACTCCGAAACCAGCTCTGTCAGTGGATCATAAATTTGGGCATTCTGTTTTGTTCTTGAGAGCCGGTCCCTATTAACTCCAAAAGGCAATACCTGCGACAACAAAGACAGTTTATGTTAGGTATAACTTCAGTTTGGAGTAAATTAAGATAATCAGCGCCAATAAGCCTATGCTCATTCGTTCATATTTCTACTTCAAGAACTTTCACACGCCAAACGTTGTCACATTGTGAAAATTATTTGAAAGAACTTTTCTCAAATTAAATCATTGAATTAGGGACATAAACATTATTATATTTACAATTAATACCGCTCTTTAATAGGTACAACTGAGATTAACGATCCAGCTTTTCAGTGTTAGCTGTCTTGTTCTGTCAGCCATTAGTAACAGCCTACAAACAAGCAATGTGTGAATACTCTCATGAATGAATAAATCACAGGTATACATAAATATGGAAAGGATTTTCCTTTGCTTCAATGCGAAAAATATTAATTATTAATTAGATACGCAGACTATCTAAGGTAAAACAATCATTCATCATTCAATATTTATACAGGGTGTCCCAGGAGCTCGTACCAGAAACTTGGGAGGTGATAGAAAGGCTAAAAATAATGATGGTATTTCATATAAAATTTTTTCTTCACGCCCTTCGTTAACGAACTATAGGGCTCTAAAGTTGGGACTAAAAAATGGTTTTTTATTTACAAATTATCAAATGGCTGATTGGATATTGGTGATATCTCAACCGTTAATAAACATTATAATTGCACACTTTTGGGCGTGATATACAAGTCTACAACATACTTGTGAACTCAGGTACGGACTAAGTTAAATGGTGAATGCGCCATTTTTTTGTAAGTAGTACTTTTTTCAGTTATAAATGCAATAATTGGCTTTCGTGAACATTTTTAGAGATATCAAGTCCCTTTGTGACATCTCGATAACATTAACGGCTTAAGAGATACGGGCAATTTTATGTCGCACTGCACACCTATTGGCGCATTCACATTTATTTTGAATGTACGATTACAGGAAGCATCCTGTATTATTAGCAAACTATTATTAAATTGGTGCAGTCTACATTTATATATATATATATATATATAAACTTTTACTTTGTTCAACTATAAAGAACTTTATTGAAAACGAACATTACATTAGCAGATCAGAAAAAACGAGTAACCAAGTAATTAACATCAAAAAAGTTAAAACGGTTTAAAAAAATTATACCAATTTCTTGATAATTTGCTAATAATACAGGATGCTTCCTGTAATCGTACATTCAAAATAAATGTGAATACGCCAATAGGTGTGCAGTGCGACATAAAGTTGCCTGCATCTCTTAAACCGTTAATGTTATCGAGATGTCACAAAAGGACTTGATATCTCTAAAAATCTTCATTACGCCAAAAAGTGTGCAATTATGGTGTTTATTAACGGTTAAAATATTACCAATTTCCAATCAGCCATTTGAAAATTGTAAATAAAAAAACATTTTTCTTTCCCAACTTTAGAGCCCTATAGTTCGTTAACGAAGGGCGTAAAGAAAAAATTTTATATGAAATGCCATCATTATTTTTAGTCTTTCTATCACCTCCCAAGTTTTTGGTACGAACTCCTGGGACACCCTGTATAACAGGAACACCTAAAAAATGAGCGGTATTATCCATTAGGAAGACCTACACATTTTGCGAATTTTTGATTAAATCAGACGCATAACGGTAATTCAAATGAATTATGAAGCAATCATAAAACAATTTGGAGCTGATGTTTTTTTCAAAAAAAAACTAGATCGGATGCGAATGTTTGTTCGCCCGAAGTTATCAATGAAATTAAAAAGAACACTGCATACTAGCAATTCAACATTGAATAAATGACTATAAATGTTTACATACTAGACATTATAACCAGTATCCGTCTGAGTTATGATTGAGCTTCTGGCAGACTTGTTTTTAATGGATGCCCTTCAGACATAGCTTTAAAGTCGAAAAAATGGACCCCCTAAGAATATTCAAGGGTGATTACAAAAGAAGACCGAAAATATAAAACGTTGAATTATTTAAAAATAATATGTTAATCGCAAAAACTTTGGTTTGTATTCCCTCCTGCCCAATCGAAGGATGTGTCTTAAACCATAATTCCAGCTATTTTGCCGTATAATACCTATTGTTTTATATCTTCCTAACCGTTTGTCATACCGACCTCAGATCACCAACAAATAGACTGATTGCTGTAGCTAACACCAACTTTAGAGCCCATCAAGTTAACAATAACGACCTTAAACAAGTTTGTGATCCTCACTAAACGTCAGATTCGTTCGGAAAGAAAATTTGAAATTTCCTAGGAGCTAATAAATTCTCTCGATACGTTCTAGACATAATCTCATGGGATTTCAAAAACACCCCTTGTTATGATCTTTATTAGACTTTTTGATATTAATCATAAAATAAGTAATGTCAAAGTTTATATATAGCTACTAGTTTTAACCGTGACTTTGTCCGCGTTGAAGAATCAATTACGTTCGGAACAGCAGCCCTCAGCAACTTATCCTGTGCTGCGTCATTATTATCACCTTAAGGAAAAAAGACGTCCGCCTGCTTGGTCCAAAGACGTCGTAATGGCATAAAATAAGAATTGAAGTGTTTGTAACAGTATAAAGGAATGTTAATATGTTTTAAAAATTTATCTAGATTGTGAAATAGTTTTGTACTAAGGAAAGTATAATTGTTGTGGCCTTAAATAAATTGTCAAAGTTCATTAATCACTATGTTTTTCTGAAATATCGCACTCATTAAGATCCAATCTTTAGTTCAGATCCTTCTCAGAATCATAATACCCTCATAGATCGTACCTACTAAACTTATTTTACACTAAACTAGACAAAAATAGAGCGCATGTATAACAAAGACGTGACTTTTATTTATCAAATCGATTTTTACGGCCTAATTATTCGTCTACCTTATCAAACGTGACTTTTCCGTAATCCCATGGTAGGTAGCTTTCTCAAATCTCCTTTCTTGACTAAGCGAATAATGCCGAAAGAAATCAATTATTGGGGATCCGTTTATAAATTTCTTATCACTGCGTTCCCACTGTATACAAAAAAAATACAAAACCACACGGTGTCGATATGCCTACGAAATCAGTAGCGTATCATTTTTTTTACAAACAATAATATAGTATATTAAAGTATAAGTGGATATTATGGTATATTACGTAACGTGTGTGGTAAGAAGCATTTTACGCACGAATGGAAAAGTTACGCAAGATGCCGCGTAGTGGCGAGTGCGTAAAATGCTTTACTACACGAGTTACGTACTATACTTTACCTACGACCTACTTGTACTAGTATTTTTTATAAGAAGCATAAGAAATAACAGTTACATAATTAGAGGTGCTTGGTAAACTCCTATTACTCTATTACCAATGAAAGAAGCACATTAAAGAACTAACGTTTAATCATTATTAATATATTGTTGATAATCGAAAGTCAATTTGCTTGACAGTTGCTATTTTTTTATTGGTGCACTTTGAAATTATAAATACTGGTATTTATTACTACTACAACAACAATAAATGGAAATAAGAACTAATAATGTAAAATGGTTGAATTGCGTTGTCATGGAAATGAGGAAAATATAAACATAATTTGCATTTTGATGGAAGTTCAACCTTATTGAATTCTGAGAATATTAACAGTATTAATTTAAATACCATCACCTCCGATTTGAAAAATCAAAATGTTAGTATTTCAAACAATACCAACTGTACTTTCTATTTTCATTTATAAAACTGAAATTGTTAAATATCGTTCGAATGAAGGATTTGACGTTACTCCTGTCGGATCAATAGTGAAAAAATTGTCACTTAGACTTCATTTCTCAAGTTGTTGATGTTGCCATGGTAACTTCAAAAAACGCGCGTATTTTAAAATTCAATTTAAACACGCCGAGTCGTGCTTTAAATAGGTAAAATGGTTCACCAATAAACACAAATAATTGATTTATCTTATCGGTTTTGTTTTTCTGACCATACTCGATATTTTCCATTCTTTTTGGCGAATGGCAAAAGCTCTAGAGCCAGTTCTGAATGAAACCCTTGATTTTTTTATTAGGAAAATCATTCAAATCCCAATGTATCCTTTCTTATTTTCACTCTGTACTCCCATGGAAAAATGATAATGTTACAAAATCTGCAGTTATCAATTTTACAAATAATCAACTGGGTAATTTTGGAATGAAATTCACTTTTTCGTAATTACGTACTAATCATGGAATGCGGTGCCTCTAAGGACCTTAAATAATGTAATAAAACTAGAACACAATAAGCAGCACGCCTCGCGGATAATTTATAAGAAACAAGGACTATAACCAAATCGGAGCCAGTCATGAATAAGGATTAAGGATTATGAGATTTCTCATTTTAAAGAAGCCAGGAATTTTCAGAAGTTGGGATTATTTTTATGCCCTTCGGGAGATTAAAACTTTTGTCAAGCACTTGTACAGTAGCGGTCTTAATCTACAGGTATTATAACATAGGTACCAAATAATATCTCATCCATAAATAATTTTTGGTATAAAATAACCAGAGATTCATATTCCATGGATCGAGTCATTTCCGCTATCAAAAATATTTATTGGATCCTGATTATCATCAGTTATTCAGGGATATATCAATGACTTATTCAAAAGTGCTTTCTCATTCCAAACCTAACCTGGACCGACCACCGAATGGTTCGATATGGTGCAGTTTTTTGCAAATATTTCAAAAATTATACATTTATTGAACTTAAGATTTGGATATAAACTTCAACTAAGAGATGTGAGATAATGCCATTAACATGGATGGAAAAATTGGATGAAAAAAAAACAACAATTATAGTTTTCTTCAAATTATTTCATTGATAATTTTTGACTGGATATAGTAACCAATCAAATTACTTAATTTCAAGTCATATGTAAAATTTCATCCAATCACCGCTGTATTACAGCGATAATACCCTACATGTGGTGTTTTCAGTTTGGTGTTTATGTTTTATTAAAAATTAATTAAACGTCAAACTGACAACTGGATTAAAAATGTCACGAAGATTTGGTATTGCATCTAACGATTCAATTAATTTCCAATCATACTTTCCACAACTGTAGTTTTAAATAAAAATGAATTATATTTGATTAAAACTAATAAAGTTTGTATTGAAAATTATTAAACATCAGATTGACAATCAATTCTTTGATATCTACAAAGTAAAAAATTATCTTATCGAATACTCCTCGGGTATTGATAAATACTCAAAATTTTGTCGTAGAGAACTCTTCAAGCGTGTTGCTCAAAGATAATATTATCAAGCAACACGCTTTCTCATTTTCTATGACAAAATTATCTCGGTATTATCAAGACCCCTAGGGGTCTACTGATAACATGCTTGGTGAAAATTGAGTTGAGACAGCTCTCATTATTATTACCATAATTTTCGACACCTTCTTTGTCCACACTTTCACTATTTCCGAAAGTTTTCCTCTCCATTTATTTCTGGCCTCTTCAGAGTTTCTTCCACTCTTCTTTATGGCTAATTCGTCTAAGACATCTACTTGTATTATATCTCCAGCATTCAAGCCTGCTACAAGTATGTGTCTGTTCCGAATTCAAATTTTATTAGCAACTGTAGATTTCAAATACTTAAATTGGTCTCCTGTGTTAGAAATGGTGGTTTTGAGAGTCGAATGTGCCCTTAGGGTAGAGTAGAATGGTTAGGGACATCTTAATGGTAATTATGAATCCAGGATTCTAAAAGTCCTTTCTAAAAACTTTGTTTCACTCATTAGAGTTATTGCGGAGTTTTCTGGTAGAATTTACTGAGAAATATTCAACAAATGATGAGTTATTTATCAACAAGCACCGCTAAGATGATTGTGTCCATTTGTAGTATTTCGCACTTGCACTTGCACTCGGTCTACTATGTCGTTACAATGATTCACAACATTAGTTATACCCGCCAGTGCCGCCGTAATTCTATTCATCAATTACTTGAAACTAGTTTCTTGTACAGAGATTTTAACCATTTATCAGTTGGAGCTTGTCTAACTGGGTATTAATATTTCATTCAGTTACCAAACAAAAATTCTTTTCATTACCAGTTCTATTTTAATCAGGTTCCTTTTGTTGATTGATTAGTGTGTAATTGTTTGAGACAGCCTAGTGAACTAACAGATTAACTTACTATCAACCTACATATATGGAGAAGCTTCCAATTAAAATGCATACGAGTTCGGTGAAACCTGTGAGATTTATATTAGTATGCGAATGTTGTACAAATATATTTATGTTATCATGATAAGAATAATTTTTGCTTCAATGATAGTATTTGTGAACAAAACAATTGAGATTAGTTATTCATAATGGATGCTGCAAATGAAATTATCATTTTAAACTGCTAAGACTGGAAGAATTGTTAGATTGAATCGTTATATCTTTTTCATTTTCAATTTTCTTTCAATCATGATTCAGATTTTAGTTTCATTCCATCCCTCTAGACTCTTTATATCAGCAATGTTCATCAATATTTATTGTATTTCTTGATTATATTACATTATATCATATGATATGTCTTCAAAATGAATAATCCTTCTTCCTTCCATGCCACTCTGCCTGTTATGACTGCTTTGTAGATTTTCCTGGAGATGTACTTCGGAATCATCTCTTCCAAAGTCAATCTTATGATGGAAATGTCGTGTAGTTTACTAAGGGGCGCTCTCCCTCTGGTCAATCTATTAGTGATTGATCCGGCTTCGCCTAGTATATGGACACGAAGTTGCGGCAGGTTCAGCAAGACTTCTAAGGCGGCTGTTGGGGTTGTCTACATGGCTCCCAGGCAAGCTTGCCTTCAATCGCCCTAGCCACTTTCTATAGTGTAGTGCACATACACATGGCTGTATACACATTGCTAGTTCATCTCACTTATGGAAATTAAAATATTCGGAGCTTTATGTCTACAAAAACATTTTTGAATTATCTTCACAGTATATAAATTCCTTGAAATGATTTTGGACAAACTTCACCTAGTTGCGAAACGAATTATTTCAGTAATGAAGTTAATGAACTAAATTTGAATTGGAAAGGATAGAAATGATATCAATTCAGCCACATTGTTGCCATAACTATGTGTTTATATTACTTTTAATGGGATTTCAATGAAAAATTGGTTATGATTACGTTTCAATTTGAAATATTTTGTGGTTGAGTTATCTACAGAAACATATAATGATTTTATACTTTATGATTATTATTTGTTTGATGAATGGTATATTTAGTTGATTGTTTCACACCAAATATACCGCAAAACTTTATTGGTTGATAATGTTGATATTTCAGTTAACAATTTAAATATATCCAGATTTATTTCATGTTGAAATATTAAAAATCGACTTCTTCTGGGATTTTTTTATATTTCTGTTTATTTGGCTGATAATAAATTCATGCGTAACTTTATGGACTCCCTGTATTTTTTATAGTGATGAACTTGAAGCGGTATGTGGTGCTGAAGCTAAATTTTGTATGACTTTAAAATTATTTGGCAATAATATTTACCAATAAAATCTTATCTGACAGCACTGACATGGGCTTTGTAAATATCAAGGAGAGCAGAAATGAAAATCAGAGGTTGTAAAGGCATAAACAATACATATTTTTTGCTATACTCCACAAATGTCATTACTTTTTCCACGTGTATTTGTAAGCAACACAATTTTTTTTGTGGTTCAAAAGGCAGCATGACATAAATCCCCTCATCACATATCCAAATAGAGAATTATCGGTTTTAATATCTACATCACACTGTGAATATAATTCCATCGTAGATACTTACTTGAACTTACTTTTTCTGTACAGTTTGTATTATTTTGGGTGCTATTAATAAAGATTCTTGCGGTATCCTTTAAGAAAAATATACATTTAAATTTTAATCCTTATAATTAATAATAACTCTAATTATATGTGTGTTTTATGGATTCAGAAGATAAAATTTTTAAGCATTTTATGGTTTGTCTTTAGCAAAACTCCTTGACACAAGTTCTTTCCAAAGTAGATTGTGATCAAGTGAGTCAAATGCCTTCTTAACGTCTACAAACGAAGTGAATAATTCTCTGTTGGGAAAGCGTAGGGAATTAACCCTGTATAATAATTGAATATGTTATTTCTGTGTAAATTTCCAGTGACCCGAGCTGCGAAGACAATACATCGGCGTTAACAGGATTGTTTGCAGAAACTGTTGCTGTCAATCAATTGACACATTAGCTTATTTTGATGAAATGTGTATACCTCACCGGAAGTGTATTGCTCCATTGTAACCATAGAGCTGAATCGATCGCGGTATAATGTATCACATGGTGGAATTTACTTGCTCTTATTTCCTATACGTCATTAGCTTTGCCATCAGCGGCGAATTGAACAGGCGGAAGAGAAGAGATAAAAATTCAGAGAGACACATAAAAGGAAGCTTTCTCTTCATCATTTTAATTTTACGACAAAACCACCTATTACTTATATAAACAAGCTGCTCTACTCAGTCCTGGTTGGAAATAATGCAAAGTAACGAGCTCCTGTCATCGCTATACTTTAATTCCTATTCTTCTTCTTTTAGTCTGCTTTTAAGGAAATAGTCGCATCAATCACACGGTATTGAATTTGGACTGAGACAGTTAGAGTCGGTACATATTCTTTCATTTATTTTGACAGCTCCATTGCATCGACCCTCACTGAAATATGGATTTGACGACTGATTGAATGTTTTCGTAATATTCTGTATAATTTTTATTGTACAGTGTTAACCAATAGTATATTATGCAACGATCATGTAATAACAATTGCACTATTTTTTCTACGAAGAAATTTGATTTAAGAAAATATTTATAGAAAATGTACTTCCCGGCACTCGAACCCGGAATGTACAGATCGAATATTTTGCAGTGCCTTTACCCACTGCGCCACGGGACCACATGGTTGAAGTGATAGCATAAAGCGCATAAGTATGTTACTTTTATTCAATATTAGTAATAAATTACTGTAAACAAAAATAATAAGTTTAAATATGTATTTGCCTTGGTCATTAATTTAAGTATTTTCGGTCTGCTGCTCGACATTTCTTTTAAAAACTAACGCAAAAGATTTAAACTGTCATAAAACTCTGTCAAACATTCTACAGAAAATATTGGGTCTGCCTACTTGGGTATTTGAAAATCTAGATTTTCATTGGTCAATTTCTTACTTTTATAATGAAAGTCAGTGTTATAATGAGTTTCATTATGAAACTGAAAATTGGCATTTGATTAACAACTTTATGGGAGTAGAAAAATAGTTCTATTTAACAGAACAAGAGGCTCATCTGAAAGTTAAATGATAGCTTTTTCATATCCTTGAAAAAAATCAAAACAATTTTAACAGACAATATTTAAAATATTATGCTTCCGATTCCTTTTTTTGTCATCCTCCGCACCGAGGAAATTATGTATTTTCTTTTCACGTTTCTGGAAAAACGGATATAGAAATCCTCACTGAAATATGGACTGTTTTTTATGATATCCTGATTGATTTCTGTGCAGTTTTTAATGTTTCTGCTGCAGCAACTCAAGTTGTTTTTGGATCGTCAAATCACTTCAGTGCACACGGAATTCTTCGAGTGTAATTCCTAAAAGTTTGGCTTGAATTAATGGATATTCCAGTGTCGGCAGATTACTTCTCCAACAACCAAAGAAGTCGAGAGACTCATTATCGGGATTATGATTTTTCACAATTCTATCAAACATTTTTAAATCCGCTACGGAGTTATCGTTAAGTGGAAAGTCAAGTTTATTAATACATTTCGTACACATTTTTTTTCCAATTAGGGAATTTTCTTAATTTCATGTTGAATTGGATATCCTTTCAAATAGGTTAGTTATTGAGTTATTTTCAAACTGATTCACTTACTTCCCAGTCCAGTAAATGAAGGGATAAAGCTCCAGAGGAAGTCCCTGAAGACTTCACTTTGGGCTCAATTTGTATGTCACTGCAGGTGTCTTTAAACGAGCAAAAAGTTAACGCGATTGAGTTTACGGAAGGGGGGGAAATGGCCCCCTAAACCCGCTAATATCTGGCTTAATATGCGAATTAGAGAATTTTTCTTCGGATAAAAAATGAAGATCGTCTTATTATCTACAGAAATGGTAACAATAATTTTTTTCCAAAATTCGATAGTTATCGAGATAATGAGACCTAAAAATCTTCTCATTTCAGCTGCTGCTCTGCCTGTAGGAATTCTGCTGTCTATGTAGGGGGCGCACGAATTATTCCACAACTCGGCAAGAAATTGACATTTCCTGATAATTCAAAGTTCATTGAAATGGGAAAATCCGTAGCTATTATTCCATGTGACTTGCAGCTCGTCCGTACTTGACAAAAATATTTAAATGAGCGGTCAAAGTATATTGAGACTATTTCATTAATTTGTTAATTTTTTTATAAATAGTCTTTTATCCTAATTTTTCTCAATAATGGAACCTCAGGAGGTCTTGAATGATCTCAAAGATTTTTTTTAATATCTTTCTTGCGTTTTGATAAAAAATTAATTTGTTTATTTACATTTTCAGCCGTTTTCGAAGCTCTCTACAATCTGTGGAACAAGCGCGATTTAAAAATGTATCATCTTATATATTGCTTTCCAATGCACATAATTTTAAAGCTTAGAGTGTCTAGTTCTCAAATGTACTTTTTAATTTTCAATAAAATCCAATCATTTTCCAGAAATCAGGGAAATTGATCACACCGATGAAAACCGGACTTTTTTTAAATAAATGAATAAACAAATAAATTTTTTATCAAAACGCAAGAAAGATATTGAAAAAAATCTCTGAGATCATTCAAGATCTCTTAAGGTTCCATTATTAAAAAAATTAGGACAAAAGACTATATTTTCTTAAATATAAACAAGTTAATGGAAAAGTCTCAAAATCTTGTGAAAAAAAACGTTGAGGAACGGGCTCTGCTGCAAGTCACATGGAATGATAGTTACGAGTCTTCCCATTGTGATGAACTTTGTTAATTTTTTGCCAAGTTATGGAACAATTCGTCCGCCCGCTTACAAGTTAATGCATAGACAACAGAATTCCAGCAGGCAGAGCATCAGCAGCTGAAATGAGGAGATTTTAGGTCTCATTATCTCGATAACTATCGAATCTTCGAAAAAAATGATGGTAACTACTTTTGTAGATAATAGGACGATCTTAATTTTTTATCGGAAAAAAATTATCAAATCCGCATATTTAGTCAGTTATTAGCAAAAAACCCGCTTTCCAGGGATTAGGGGGCCATTTTTCCTCCCTTCCGTAAACTCAATCGCGTCAACTTTTTTCTCATTCAAAAACACCTGCCGTGACCTACAAATTGAGCCCAAAGTGGAGTCTCCAGCGACTTTTCAGGAGCTTTCGATATTTCCATGCAGGTGTTCAGTTACTAGACTATCCACTCATTATAGTATTTTTTTGACCTCATTATCATAAACCTTCCAACCTATTTACAGTAGAATTAATTGACCTTTACCCTGACGTTATACCTACAAACCTCGCAAAATGAGTCAATGAGTCAAAAATGGCTGTCGTGTGTGAAAATATTTTCACAATATGTTTATAATGTCAGTATTTTTTTATATTGTCAGTATTTTTTCGCGTTATGGCTAACTAAATATTGCTGTCAATTGAAGTCAATTATTACTATTTCCAAATTTATTTTACATTTCTAATAATTGCAATTATTCTCGTATGTTAAACTTATCCTATTTGTCGAGTTTTCTAATACAAAAATTCTTGCAAAAAATAAATTCAACTGTAAAGCTACTAAGAAGATATGAACCAAATTTCCAAGGAAAAACTCACCTAATTAAGCTGCACCGGCACTGAGCTCGGGATCTGTTATGTCTGAGATAAATATCGGATGGAAGATCTTAATCCGAACCAGAATCGCTCTTTGGGTGAGTTTTAATGGTTACTCATTTCCCAGTGATATTGGTTAAAGGCTGTCATCTGTTCAACAAAGTATTGATCAGTCCTTGTTGTTCTTGAAAAGAGACAGAATGTCCACAAGACAAAGTGAAAGACTGTTCAACTAAGGATAATGTTATTAAGATATTTTCCTATATTGAAAATAATATGAAATTTATTATTAAACCGGAATCTACACGATGCGAGTTACTCGTACGGACTACTTAAACCGTGTCCTATTATTTTCGTGTGACTTGTAGTATTAGAAGAGTGCTTGTCTAAATGTCAATGCGAGCCCGAGTGAGTGAAAAACAATTCATTCTATTCGCTGATGCGAATTGTAACTAACGTTATAGGCGAGCGGCGCACCCCTAAAAAGATGCACAAAAAAGCGAGTTGACCGACCACTACAAAACGCAAGGAAAAAACCAATTGGGATCGATTAATTATATTATTAGCAACAAAAAACCTCAATACAATTTTTTTGTCCCGATGGTCAGTCATTTGTTATTAACCAAAAACTTGCAAAATTACGGAAAATGAAAAAATCGTTACGCTAATCATTTTTTAAGGTAAAATGGATGAAAATTAACACTTTTTGACTTCTGATATTTTTTCGAAAAATGCTTTGTTTTCAAGTTATCGGCAATTCAAACTCAAAAATCGACCGAAAAATGGATTTTTTCGAAAAATTTTTCTCGGCTTCTACCACAGCTTTTTCAAATTTTCAAAATGCAAATT
>CAJUYI010001512.1:0-52422 GCA_910591695.1 Galerucella pusilla
ACGCGGGAGCGAACCCATGTATGAATTTAAAGGAAATTTATACAACGGCTATTACGACAGATCAATGGATATAGAATCCTCATTGTCCCTTTAGCTTTTTGAACTCTGTCATCAATGTGCAAGTTGTGCAGTGTGTTTTGTTTAATAATATAGCCGAGATATTTTATTGATGTTTTAGGTGGTATTATATTACCTTGTATTATAATGTTCCTATTTAGGCTAGTATGTTTTCTGAATTGGCCTCTCAGAACCATATACTGTGTTTTGGAAGCATTAAGCATCAGCTTATTCTTAACTAGGTACGGAATTATTTTAATTTTTTAGATGTCTTTCAATTCTTTTGAGTGCAAAATCCGCTGTCCTCGCTGTTTGAACTAGACAGACATCATCCGCATACAGAGCCGTAAGGTTGGCACTGCACATAGGGAAGTCTGCCGTGAACAGCGAGTACAGGGTGGGTGATATTACCGAGCCTTGCGGTACTCCTGCCTTCACAGTATAAGGTCCTGTTTCGGCATTGCCTATTTTCATATGAAACTGTCTGTTTTTAAGATATGAGTTTGAAAGTAATACCAAATACCCAGGAATGCCGAGCTCCGTTAACTTGAAAATTAGTCCGAGAAGCCAGACAGAGTCAAAGGCTTTTCGAATGTCTAAGGAAACTAGAATAGCTGGTTGTTTGTCCCTGAAACCTTCACGTGCATAGTTAATAACCCTAATGAGCTGAGAGGGGCAACCATTCTCCGCCCGAAACCCGAATTGCTCATCCGGAATAATTTTCAAGTCAGAAGCCGCTCGCTCCAGCCTATTTAGTAATACTTTATCTATGATTTTTGCCAGGCTGTTCAGGAGAGATATTGGCCTGTAATTCTCAATGCAGCTCCTACCGTTCGGTGTCTTAGGAACCGGAATCATGCTGGCGGTTTTAAAGTTCACCGGATACCCAGTTTCCAATATAAAATTAATAATTGTCACCAAAAGAGATACAGCTTTAGGAGGGAGGTTCCTAATCGTGAAATGCCTCTTCTTGCATCTCTCCCCAAAAGAATGAATTTCCTTTTCGTAACAAATCAGTTAACGATTTTACAATGATTGCAAAATTTTTAACGAAACGTCGAAAATAACTAGCCATACCTATAAAACTCCTAACGTCATGTTGATCGGTAGGTTTCGGAAAGTTTGAAATACTGTTTAGTTTCAATTTCCCAGGCGTAATACCCTTTTGAGTAATTTCAAATCCTAAATAGTTAATTTTGTTTTTAAAAAATAGCAGTTATCTAATCTTAAAGTGAGGTTAGCTTCACGTAAAGCACATAATACTTCTTTCAGATTGCGCAATCCTCTTCAACTGCTTCTGAGGTTATAATGGTGTCATCCAAATATGACAAAGCTGTCGAATATTTCAAATTACTCAGAACCAGATTCATAAGTCTCTGGAACACAGATGGCGCATTGTAAAGTCCAAATGGGACACGTTTGAACCGATAGGTGCCTTCTGGAGTAATAAATGCTGTTTTGTCTTCAGAACTCTCCTCCATGGGTACCTGATAATAAACGCTTCTTAAATCTAAACTAATAAAGTAATCTTCATTATATAAAAGGTTAACTGATCATCAATTCTAACTTTAACTGTAATTTCATTCAGAGCCCTGTAATCAATACAGAGTCTTACATCTCCCGTTTTCTTTCTAACAAGCAAACACGGACTAGCATATTGTGACATAGAGTCTTCAATAATATTGGAGTTTTTGAGCTCCTTGATAATGTTTTTCACTTCAGCTTTTTCAGAAATTGAGATTCTATAAGCTTTGTAGTAAATTGGTTTGTCAGAGATTAAATCTATTTTCATTTTTATCTTATTAGTTAAACCCAACTGTGTCTTGTTTTTTGCAACTACATCTTTAAAATCATTCAATTACATAATAACTTGTTTAATTATTCCACTTTTAATTCAGTATCTATTTCTTTTGAACTAATATTCACTTTATTCATTTTTCTATCTTTTCTAACTAGCACCTGCTTCAAGGTCTGGTAGTAACTGGTTTATTTTGGTATAACTACTTTGTGGTCCTAGGTGATCTCGGAATCTTGTGTCGTTTGGTCCATGCACTATCCATTCAATTGTTTCTTTTTCGTTCATTTTGCATTTAACACATCTTGACAGTTTTTCGAAATAGTAATCAACAATATCTTTGTAACATGTCCGTCGACCTGTTTTGATTTTATATAATTAAACCCGTTCAATTTTCGCAGACCGCCTCATTAGCCACTTACAACTATAGTTCTGTGATCCAATTCCACCAACTCTTACTCTAAGACAAATGACATTTGCTATCCATCATACCTCTCGTCCAACTAAAGACTCTCTTTCCGTTGCCGATTGTCTTATTAGAAAGACATATCCTTATCTCTATTGCTCAATATCTGCAAGTTCCTACCTTAAATTGCTGTGGTGAGTCCAAAATTATATGGAATAATTATTAAACTCCCTTTAAAATAACCGTTAACATAGTTTTTTCATGTATTGTTAATTTTTTTACAGCGTTAGACGAAACTACATTCAACACGTGGTCATAAAACTATTTTTTTTATACATGCTTATAGATTTTAAACTGAATATTGTTCTATTATAACTAACTAATGCAAACATTTGCAAGCTTTTTATGTTGCAGAATAACTTTTTTCACTATAAATAACATTTTATCACAGAATGAATCTGTTCAACCTAGAATATATTTTTCATACTAAACAGCTGTCAGGGCTGGTTTCATTTATTTCTTGAGCACTTATTTTGTTTATGTAGCAACATGAGTTTTTGCTATCATCAATTCTTTCAGATCAGAAGTGTATTTTCTAATTCAACCTGTTTAATTGCTTTTGTAGCGGTCATATATATATGCGACACAATGTACCCCAGTCTAGTTTGCAACCATCATTACACGGAGGACATCTCATAGCCCCGCGCATAGATGGCGCGCAATAAGGACGCGAGTGCTACACCGACAGAGATCTGACTAGATCCTATACCTTCAGACGACGGCAGGGTAGAAGCAAGCAAAGCCACTGCAGCCGATTTGGACCAAGCGCCACGGCTACGTGAATCTACGTTTGATATAATTGCTTATAATTCTTTGAAATAGTTTTCTTATTCTTTTAGTTTTATTTTAGTTGTTATTAATTATTGTAATTTGTTGATCATTTTTTTTTAATAAGGATATTAACCCGTTACAAATTGGCGCTCAACGTACAGCCTATAGAAGCTAGACGAGAAGATTTGTGAATTTGAATTTTCTGAAAATTCGATCAGAACATTCGCAGATTTCTGCTTTGTTTTGTCAGTTTTAAGAAATTTTCAAGATTTATACAGAGCTTCGAAAGACTGCGATAGAACTTTCGCCATATTTTGGCTTGCTGTTTTGTCTTGTCTTTCATTTTTGGTAGTCGCATACCTGCTTTACTGTCAAGGTATTCGCAATGCTGCTCTACCCTAAAATTTAGACGACGATAAACACTCGCTCATTTGGCTTTGTTCAGTCCGTCTTTACAGAATAACTGCATAATCATTCCTCGACGAAGTCAGAGACTACGGAGCAATATGTCCATTGCTTTCAATGAGGAACAGTTTCGACAACTGCTGGAGAGGATCTCCGTTACGAACGCCACGACGACGACGTCCAACACAACAGCACCGCAAGATTCAGTGGCGAAAGATGTCACGACACCGTCGACACGTTCATAACTACCATTTCAATATATAAAGAAATTGAGAAAATAAGTGACGCCGACGCACTTGAAGGTTTACCCCTACTCCTCACCAACAACGCTTCACTATAGTGGCGCGGGGTAGAAAACCAAGCGACCAACTGGGATGATGCCACGCGACTAATCAGAAATGCGTATCTCGACATATTTGACCAACGCCAAGAGTCTAACGTTCCAATCGACGATTTCATATGCAAAAAGAGAGCACTGTTGGCACAGTTACCACCAAACCGTCACGACGAGAGGTCAAAACTCGACATGGTTTAGGATTGCTGGGAATCCATATACGTAAACAAATCCCAAGAGAGTCGATACGCTCTTTCGACAACTTACTGGAACAAGCCAGGAAAATTGAAAATATTCAACTGGAGGAAACAGCAACCATGGGACCACCCAGTGTACCGAAACCCAGCGCGAGTAAGAAGCCGAGATGCGCCTACTGCCATTTTAGAGGGCATTCAATAAACGAATGCCGAAAACACCAAGCTGCAAAAGAAAATAGCACAGAGACCCATCACAAAAAGGAACCGGCGAAAATCTCCTGTTACGGATGCGGCAAACAAGGGTATTTCCGAAACAACTGCCCGGATCGTTCAAAAAAGTCTCGCCTGGATGTGTCCACACATTCGGTCCACTTTCACAGCCTGAATACGCTAACCGAGCTCACAACCCAAGTACCTAAGTGAAGATAAATGGGGTTTACGGCCTTGCTCATATAGACACAGCTGCCAGAACGTCAGAACGCTAGAACGTGTCTGAAGGAGGTCGCACACTCTGAAATGTCTAGTTAGCCAACCTGATTGACACTAACAGTTATGCAACTAGCGCTACATGAACATAAATATAAAAACACTTCAATAGTAATGTAAATTTAATAGTTGGTGGGACATGGAGTGTTCAGAGTTAGTAGATGAAAGGAAACAAGCTAGACATAAATTTATAGAAGAAATGAATACAGAAAATTATATAGAATATAAAAGAGTGCAAGCACTAGTAAAACGGAAATTGATACAGTAATAGGCGAAAAAAGGCTAGACTCCAGCGCCTCTACCGGTCACTTTTTCGTCCTCCACTGGGCCATTGATAGTTTGTTTACATTCGTTTTCATATGACATAGCGTAGGAGTTTCCTGAATTTTAGGTGTTATATTTTTCGTTTTTTAAGTGTGTTAAAGTATTTTGTTAGTATTGATGTTTTGATAGGTGTTGTATTAAGTATTTAGTGTGTCGTGTTAGATAAATTAATTGAACATTTTTATAGTAAGTGTATTTTTTCAGGTCTGTTTGCAAAGGTATGTTTACCCTATCTACTACATTAACCTAAAAACATAATACTATTTTTACTTGCAGATGAGTGAAATTAGGCTGAGTATTGTGGATTACATGAAGTATTTAGAAGGTACCGAAAATTCAAAATGCGTTTACGAAGGTGAACACGTTTTAAATGCTGGACACCTAATATTAGCGGGTAAAACGAAATCCACAACAACATCAGTTAATATTATTGCCTTGTGCCTTCAGTCATCGGCATTGGAGAAGGAACCCCATAAAATCGAGGGACGATTTAAAATAAATAATGAGAGGGCACACATTGAACTAATGGTTTGCTCTTGTAAAGCTGGACAAAGTGGACGGTGCAAGCATATTTCAGCATTTCTTATTAACCCTGCACGAAACGCGTCCTTAATTTTACAACAAAGAACGCGTTGGGTCTGATAAGCCCAAAATAAGAAATTTTAAATTTTCAAAAATAATGTATATTTATAATAAGGTGTTACACAATATCATAAATATGGACAAAAGCTAATATAATAACCCAAAAATAATGTCCTATTTTTATAACAAAAAAAAGTAATAATAAAAATAAACATGATATGCATTTTTGGTATTGTTGCACTAAACACCCCGTATAATAATTATTCCGAGAATTTTGCAGTGCATACTTGACAAATGGGTACAGTATGTTCCAGGCATATAAAATTTTTACAAAACCGGCATGTATATCTTGTTTTCCGACCTTTGCAGAAGGCACATCTTCCACGTTTATTTTCAACAATTTCCACACGCTCTACCAACTCAGTACCGCTAATTCTAGCGGTAAGCTGTCGAATTTCTCGTGGCAGATATTGGGAGTTTACTCTACTTTTCATGTATTCCATTAAAAGTTCAGTGCCAAGTTGTTTTAAAAATATTCTGAGGTTTTCATACAGTGGGTCCGCTACTGAGTCGACCGAGTCTGAAAAACTTTCTAGATCAGATGAAACTTCTTCAAACAACTGAGTTAACCTTTGAACCTCTTTTTCATTCATTATTCTGTAATCAAACATAGATTTTTGTAATTCATTTGTAGCCTTAATTGGAAAAATTAAGATATAATTATTTAAAGTCTTTATAGAAAATACTTACATAAAGGAACGCGTCGGGCCTGCGAGACCGAAATCTACTATAAAATCGCTGTTAGTTACTGCACTGCGTTAACACTACTGTGGTGCATGCATCGCGATCTAACTCGAAGGTACTAAGGTGCGCAGGACCGTACACGCTTGTATTTAAAAATGCCACCAGCAATTATTATTGCTTGGGCCTGATAGACCCAACGCGTCCACTGCAGGGTTAAATGCACAAGGTGTTTAAGTTACCAAAACCAAAAAAGCACCATCAAGCAAAATCGATTTTCAAATTGAAGTTTTCCTTTTTTTATACATATTTCTTTTTTCTGCTTTGTGTTTTTTGTTTTAGGGAGGATATACAAAGTTTGGAAAATATTTCACAAACACAGTTGAAATGTGCTTGGTCAACCCAAAAATTAATTACCAGGGAAAAATACAAACCAGTACCTGTAAAAGAAATGCCTTGTTTGGCGAATAAAGTTCCAACATGCGATATTGAAATTAACAGGTCTGAAGTATTAAACTTTTTTTGTGCTACTTTACCTGAATCAGCAATTTCAAAACATAGGTATAAGTGTCAAGTTTTATATTTTGCAGATTTTAACCAAATTTATTTTAGAGCTGGTAGACGACATTTCATTGATATGGATCATATTTTGGAGGAAGTTAATACAGGTAGGTATATAAGGGAAATACTGGACAAAGCTTCACAATCAATTGTAATGATGGAGATATTTTCAAAGGAAGTTACCTTAAAAGATTGTTGCAATGAAATGTTTCAATCCTTGTGTTCCGAAGATAATGATTTGATAATGAAAGCAGCACAACATAGTACAGAATCGTTGAAATATAGAAAATTCAGAATTACTGGAAGTCGTTGCTATTCTCTGTATACGTATTCAAAAAATGACTGGGAGACTAAAACGGTCAAATATTTTCATGAACATCCTTTCAATAATAAATTTGTTGAACATGGGTTAAAATGGGAGTCACAGGCAAGAACTGTTTTTAAAGATCAGACAAAATTGAGTGTATTTGAATGTGGAATGATTGTAAGCCTTTCAAACCCATGGCTTGGATTTTCTCCAGATGGAGTAATTATGGATAATGACAGGCCACATCAATTGTTGGAAATTAAATGTATTTTTGAAGGTAATAAAACAAATAATGTGAAGTAGGTAGTAGTTTATATCAATCAATATTATTTTGACAAGCTTCAAATCATTGTAAAAATTAATTAAATACACACATGTACAGGTTATATGTTATCTACATGAAATTAACTGAATCAATTTATAAAACACACTTATTTTATATTTTAGGAGCTACCAAGACTATAGCCGAGGCTGTAAAAACTGCCAAGTACTTGATCCAAGAAAATGGAAAATATAAATAGAAAAAAAACCATCAATATTATGGACAGGTCCAAATGGGGATGGCAATTTTAAATGTACAAAAAGCAATTTTATTTATATTTGCTTCTTTTGATGATTCTGGGTTAATTGTAGAGGTTGATTATGATTATGAATTTTCAAAAAAAAATGCTCCTAACTTTGAAAGAAAGATATTTTGAAAATATGTTACGTGTTTTATGTACTCGGTCTGATTTGTGATAATGGGCCTCTGTAACGATTATTTCAATAGTCCATGGGAATATTTATGATCGAATGTATGAAGTAGTCCATTAACCCTTAAAACATGGTGTGATGTCTTTTAGCATTACATAAAACCAAGAATCAAATTAATTGAAATTGTTTGTTATTAGATAATAGTTTATTATGAAATATTGCAATGTAAAAGTATGTCTATTTTAATAACAATGCAATTAGTTATTGTTTTAGAGTTGAAGAATAGTAAATGGACACATAAGTTCATGAACGGAGGTCATAACAGTGAAAGATCACGTTTTGACCTAGCAAAATATGTATAATATATCTATGCTGATGAAGTATACAAGGGGCATTCCCATATTCATTCACATTATTCAGATATGTAGTTCATTGTTAATTATCCATAGTATAGTTCATTTATATTATTCATATGACAGGCTTAAGTACAGCACTAGTCATAATTAGTGTAATTAGTTAAGTTATACAATAAAACATAATCCCAGTGAATCATGTAGTTTTCATACAACGATTTGAGTTGCTCACAAAGGATCCTAACATACAACACTTGAAGATCCTGACATACAATACAATGGTAACCTATCTTAATATTTATTTGAGCACATTCTAAATTTTAATGAGTGATTCAAACTGTAATTATCATATCACACAAAGTAAACACTTTAGGGAGTATTCACTTGCACTTAAAAACCCTTGAAAGTTTTGGGCCCATTATAATCTGGCTGCCTCTGAATAAGCTGCAATAGTTCTTGAGAAGCAGTTCAAGGTGTAGCAGGTTCGAGTTTTTCACAATAAGAACATTCTTCATCAGCAACAAGTACCTTCTTTGTCTCAATCTTTCAGTTCTACTACTAGAACATTCAGGTTGTTCATTTGAAGTACTAGATCCAACAAGAAGGTTTATGGAAGGCACAGCAGTCTTTTTCAAAAACCTTTTTTGTTTGGGATTGAAATCTGTAAACAATTATCTCCATTAACATAACCTAAAATCGCATAATGTAGTGCGTGCTTATCTCGATGAAAATAATCATCATCTATAAAATGCAAGGAGCATACTTTCATATTTCTTGTAACTGGTTTACCAATTTTCAGTTTCAGTTGCCAAGCTTTTTGTCAATCCATCAGCACTTTACTTCCCGATTTCCCTTCTACCCAAACACGATATTTATCACCAGCTGCAGAAAAAGCATGGAAATTCACATTTGAACATTTCTTTTCCCAGGAAGAACACTGAGGAACTGAACAATAATGATTCGAACGACTCATGGCTTTTAAAATGATTTCTAGTAATAAATATTTGTAAAAAATCACACAAAAAAAAAGGTAGAACGTGTCGCGGGACACACGGTAGGAACTTTAGTTCCTTTTAAGCAAAAATTATGTAATACATCTGACGTTATAGATAAACGATTTGCATATTCTTTGGTGGTTGAGTAGTAAGCATACCAGTAGACCCGGGTTAAATTCCCCCTAAGGATTTTTTTTTATTGTTAATTTTATTTTTAAATAATTCATGAGGGAGTCCGACTGGCAACATCTACTAATAACAGCATCGTATATTTAAAAAATGAAACCGTAGCATTATACAAATTGGACATTCAAGAACTGTACGTTTACCACAAAATTAGTGGAAACATAAAATTAAATTGTAAACGGTTTAATTTGAAGTTATATTACAGTTTATAGAAATTTTTATTTTCTATATTTTTTCTTAAGTGGGTCGTAGAAAAAATATGCTGTTCGACTCGTGTGGATTGTCCATATCGCCCTTGAACGATTGAGCACTCCGCCTACGGCGTCGTGCTCAAACTTCGTCCTCGTGCGATATGGCCATCATATCCACACTAGTTGCACAAACTACAATTTCTTTCAAAATATGCCCTTTTACATTTAAAAACAACTTGCCAAATGTCAAATCAATTTATCCATCCATTTTAAAGTTATCGAATTAAAACATTCAAGTTTTCAAAATTTCAACACCCTGTATTTCGAAAAGTAAATGTGCTAGACCCCTTAATCGCGCAAAAAAATTATGGAAATAATAGTAAAAATTTATCCCAACAAATTCAAGTAGATCACCAGCACTGCGAATACCAGCTTTGCATAGAATTTCAATATAGCATCGGTGGTTCAGTGGTTAGAATGCTCGCATTGCACGCGGGCGGCCCGGGTTCGAATCCGGGCAGGAGCATATTTATTATTATGAATCGCTGCTTCGTAAACGAGAGAGAGACTAAGGCGGCACAAGCACACAAAAGCAAGGCACATAACGAAGCAATGTAACATAACGCAGCGTAACGTAACGCGTAACGGTCAGATCTTTTGCGTCGCGACCCCTGGTCGCTCAAACATAACCTGGCGTAAAGAACTAAAGTTCCAAAAACAAATACAAAACAAAGGAGAATGTGAGAACTATGTCAAGATTTTTAGTTATTCTGATCGTCACCTGGAGGCGTAGCGCTTATTTTGATTCGTCTGAAGGGTTGAACAAATTATACAACGATCATGTTATAACTATTACATGAGAGTTGCATACACTATTTTTTCTACGAAGAAATTTGACTAAAAAAATATAAAACAAATGTACTACCCGGCATGTACAGATCGAAAACAACCTTATGCGACGCCTTTCCTTACTGTGCACATTGATAAACTAATAGCATCAAGCGTATGTATGTTACTGTTATACAAAATTAGTAATGAGTTATTGTAAACAAAAATTAATAAGTTCAAAAAATATGTATTTACCTTGGTCATTAAGTATTTTTGTTCTGGTGCTCAACATTTCTTTTGAAAACTAACGTAAAAGATTCAAACTGTCATGAAACACATGAATCTCTTAGAAACTGTCACATTCTACAGAAACTATTGGGTCTGCCTACTTGGTTATTTGAAAATATAGATTTCTACTGGTCAATTTTTCAGTTTTATAATGAAAACCAGTGTTATAATGAGTATCAATATGAAACTGAAAAATGGCATTTAATTAACAACTTATAGTACCTATAGGAGTAGAAAAAAATATATTAAAACTAATCTGTTAAATATCTACAATCTGCCAAAATAGAGGCAGAAAGATTAGTAATTCCACATATAATTGTGAAAATGTCCTTTACGTAAGGCACTAATGACCATTTCAATTTACCTGATAAAATTTTTATTCTTTGATTAGACCTTTCTATGTGAACCCTAGCAGAGGCTATTTTTGCATTGAAAATAGCTTCAGTGGCTGATAAATGTTTTTGCTGTCTCAAAAATGGGGGTCTAATTAACTCAATTTGATTAAAATGACATACATCATCAATTAGAAACCCCTTATCTACCATTATGGCATCTACTTTAGGTGTTAACATTGGAATTAAATTGCTGTTTTCAAAGATACTTTTGTCTGATGCTTTCCCTCCATAAGATTCACTAACAAAAGTAATTAGTCCTCCAGGTGACACACCTGTCATAAATTTTACAGTTAAGTTAGATTTATAGTAAGAGTAGAATTTAATTCGACAACATAAGCATTTTGGTTTTTGGATAAATATTTCCGTACAATCTAGCACAATTCGTACATTAGAAAATTCTTTAAAACACTTGGGCATATTATTTTTAATTTCACTGCTGTCTGGAAAATATGACAATATTTTACTCAAAATGGGTATTAATTCCAAAATATAATCTCTACATAGTGTTGGAGAAATGCCAAATAGAACAGCCAATGTGGCATATGATAGGTTTGTTTTAAGTTTTGTCATCACAAGAATTGTTCTGTCTTTCAAAGATAAACGATGTACCTTTTTCTCCAAATGCAATTTCTCCAGCTGATGTACTAAACCGTTTAATAGTTTAAAATTGTTTATACCAGTGAAACTATTAAGTGCTGACTCAGTTTTGATAAAGTGGCTTAATGTTGATACCTCAGGAGTATTAACTTGTGCACCAAAATCTCTGAAACTTTTTGGGCCACTATAGTTGGGTTGGGAATGCAAAAAACTTATCAATTGTTCTGCAGCTTGCATTTCCTCTTCTGTATGTCCCAAACTAGCGTCTTCTTCATTATGAGATGTGCACTTTTCAGCCACTAATATTGGATTTTCCGCTTCTTCTTGTACCAATGCTTTTTTATGTTCCCTATTTTCGAACCTTAAACTTCTAGAAGAAGGACCTGGTAGATTTTCGTCTTCCAAAGGTAACTTCCTAGACGGTACCACATTAAATTTTAGTCTACGTAATTTAGAGCCGTCTCCTACAAACGAAAACTATTAATACAAAAACACAAAAAACAATTAAGTACTAACCTCTATAAAAATAATCGTTATCAGAGAAATGCAACGAACATACTCTCATGTACGGACTCACAGGCTTTCCAATTTTTAATTTTCTTATCCATTCCTCCCTCCGATCAACAGCTTCCCGTTTTCCTAATTTAGTTTCCACCAAAACACTTTGTCCTTTTTGGGGAAATGTATGAAAACTAAGTTCTTTATTTACTCTTACCCAAGAGGAACACATGGGAACGCAACAGTGATGGTTCATTTTGATAAATTAAACAATTTTTTATCAATATGCGACTTTAAAACATCAACTACAAGCAGAAACCGTAAAATCAACGTATGAATCACATATGTAAACAAAACATTAATGGCCCACTGGAAGGTTACAAAATAAAACTGTAGGTGGCGTATCGCTTATTTTGTCTTGCCTATAGAGTTGAACGCCAATGAAACAAAAGTTGCTCAATTTCGCTGATGAAATTATGATGTTGAATGACGTTAAAAAAAAAGTTAAAGTGAATAATGCAGGTTCTTGCCTAACTAACCAATAAATTTGGAGGTAACCTTAGCCAGTTCACAGGGCCTTGTTAACTTATTAATATAAAGAAAAGAATTTACTTAAGCAAAACTAGTAAAAAAATAGAAAAAGTAATTTTAGGGCGCCACTAATTTTCTTTCCTAAAAGAAAATTACAAAGAAAATCGAATTTAATGGTCAGCTAACTTTTAATATGTTTAAAAAAAAAACTCAAAGTTTCTGCATAGTGAATAAAACTAACAGAGTAAAAAAATGTATATAATTATAGTCTTGAAATTACACAAAAAAGATGGGTTAGTAGCAAATACAACAACAAAAAAATACTTAGCACAATAACATAGTTGTTTGAAGTAGACGATGGTGTTGGTGATGTAATTGTCTATGTAGGTTCTATGGATTGTCTGTAGAATCGGTATTAGAGAAACTTCTTAGGTAAACATGGAACTGTGACCAAAAGGCTTGTTTGCCACTCAGGAATCTATGATTCAGAAACATTTCTTGTCAAATCAGAACCTGTGTCCCAGAAACAGTAAGTCTCTCCAAGAAACTTTTTTTTCGGGAACTGTTCTTCCCGGGAACTGTTCTTCCCAGGAACTGTAGGTATCTCCAGAACTGTGTTCCAGGAAACTCTGCAGTAATCCAGATGGGTACTTAAAAAGTTACGGCAGCCTATTATTTTTTATGTAAACTGGAGTTAAAATAATTACTTGGATTACTGCACAGTTGTTGTATTCTCGACAAACAATGAGAGAAGACCTAACGGAACCTTTCTCATCCTTATTTAAATATCGTACAAAATTTCAAAATTTCGCGGTAAAATACTTCTAGAATATTGATTTTTGGTCTACTAGTTTATTCCACCACAAATCATGAAAGTGAAATAACTTATTGAATATTTGAATTAAATATTTTTAAATATTTTTAGGTAATATATATATATATATATATATATACAAGGACAGGAATATATATATATATATATATATATATATATATATATAAATTATTAGAAATATTTGCCAACTAAGTAACGGAGACGATTTATGTGGGGATGTTTTTTGAGTTTAATTTATAATGCACTTTTGTGTCAATTTTTTTATATATTTTACAATTATACCGACATTCTCACTTAAATAACTCCTTGAAAATGAATATGTTATATTCGAAAGCTCGGAATATATTTTAAAAAGAGTACTCTCTGGTATTTCCTTGCCACATCCCCACATAAATCGTCTCCTATATATATATATATATATATATATATATATACAAGGACAGGAATATTGGGGAAGCGGCAAAATTGTAAAAAGAGTACTCTTTACACTAATTTCCAAGCTTTCGGAATATCTTTATTTCCATTTTTAAGGATAGTATTTTGAGATTGTATAACAAAAGTTGTTTTATATGGTAAATAGATCTAACAATAATTTTGATTTGAATTTTTTAAAAATATATAGTAGTAGATTGTTATATATATATATATTGTAATAAAATTTTCATTCTTAATAAGCATACACTTTCCAACGATATACAGTTATAAAAAGAACACCCTGTATGTCAAATTTCCCAAAAAATATTGAACTGTCATCTAAAGTTCAATACATGAATCATAGAAATAATCCATTAGAATGGACAAATATTTTATGACAGTTCAGAGATTTGTTCATGTTGTTGCGAATAAAAATTCTTTTATAGTTATGTACAATAGTTTTGAAAATAATAACAATATTTTAATTTAGCATTTACATTGTAAATTAGTTAATTTGTGATTGTTCCTGTATAAAAATTTAATAAAAAATCAATTAAGTAAATGTCACATGGATTGATGACATCAAAGTGGCAATCAAAATAATTGCCTGAGAAGATCCTGTTGAAAGTTATCACCAATGGGAGGAGAAGAAACTTTTTGGTATCCAGGAAGTAAACTTTTGGTATCCAAGAGGGAGGACAATCAATAAATTTAGAAAAGAAAAGAAGGTTGTTGATTTTTCTCTGGCAAAAATTGAGAACGATGCATCCTGATTCCTTTTAGAAATCGGTGAGATTTTTTCTAAACTGTAGATTAATAAGTACCTACCACATAAATTTTAAATTAAAATAACTGTTGCAATACAATAAGATAAAAACGTACCTACCTTATATTGAAAATTATATATTTTGTCCGTAACAAAATATATTGAGCATTGTTCCTGTGTCCCGCTATTCCCAGAATGAATATTCAAGGATATATCAACCTCAGCTACTGTGACAGATGAATTTTTAGAAATTTGCAATCAAATTTCTTGAAGACAGTTTTGTAATCCTGACCAGATTGCATCAGGTGAAAAACCTTATAGCTCCATCCATTACTGAAATCGGATAGAAACTATTGAATTGTGGTAAGACAATCTACTTCTTTGTGCATAAATTCGCCTATAAAAGTGCTATAATTAGTTATTAGATTTATTCACTTACTTTTAAATTGTTCATCACAATTGTTTCTCATTAATCTTAAGTTTTCTTTTATATTTTTTCACGTGGAAATCATATCTTCTTATTCATTCAAATATAACCTAAAATTGTATTTCAACGAACAACGAATATCCGTTTCTAATTGCATATCTCTGCGCAAGCACGTTTAAAATTTTATTAATGTAATTTCCTCCATTTTATGTCCTCATATTTTATATGTTGAAGTAATTAAATTGTTTACTAATTTGAATGCCATGCTTATTTGATTATCCTTAAAATATTTTGCGGAAAATAAAGGCCTTACTCATAATCCTGTGTGTTTTTAAAATTATTAATAAAAAATTAATATTCAATTCAATTGAAAAGTCCATGCCATCTATTGAGCTGTAGCCGAGGTATTGAAGTAAGTTGAAAGAGCCCAAAGCGAATGAGTTTATGAAATAACAGTAATTAGTAATTGTTAGCGCAACGGCTTAAGAATGTGGACTGTATTTGATAGAGAATTGGCAATTGGTTAATCTTTGCTATAAAACTTTAATTTTAAAGGGACTTACCCATGTTGTTGGTGTCTTCCAAAAATGGCTCCACGATCGATCGTTTCGCACTGGAAATTATTTCTTGTCCTTGTGACACTATTAAAGTTTATATTTATGTTTGCGAATACACTAAGTTTAGCAAATTTATGCGGTTTGTCAAAATTTATATTTAAAAAAATTACGAATAGAAACGAGGTGTTTCCTTTAATACAGCGGGTTTAACAATGATAAAAAAAAGAAGGTACTTAATGGTTTTGAAACTGGTATAGCATTTTATACGAAATTAAGCCATGAGCGGCTCGTCGAATTTAATGAAATAAGAGGGCGGCGCGAACATACCGCCCATCAAAATTGGAATGGTTGTCCAATTTTAGCACTAGAGAAATTAGCAAAATTTTGAAAGCGACTAAAGAAAGTTACCCAATAGGGTAACAAAACAAAATGAAACTAAGAAAACAATGAACAAATAAAGAGAAGAGAAAAAAAAAATTAAAAAAAAAATAAATAAAGGAAGATGTCATTCCGGAAGGAGAATGAGCTTGTTAACTGGACGCGTAACAATGCTAGTGGGAGTTTGAAGAACGACAACGCGTGAAACACCGTCTTGACCATACTTTAGCTCAGTAATGCAACCCAAGGGCCAGGATAAGGGAGAACTATTCATTCCTTTCAATATTACAACGTCGCCAACTTTGAGTGGTTTGGAGGGTGAGGTCCACTTGGTACGTTGAATCAAGGTATTAAGGTATTCCCGAGACCAACGACGCCAAAATGATTGGGAAATTTGAGAAATGATTTTCCAACGGGAGGTTAAATGAATATCATCAGAAAAAGGGATTTCAGGTCTTGATAAAAGCGGGACACCGATAAGAAAATGACCTGGACTGAGATAGATGGAGGCTTCATTAGGGTCTGAGGACAACGAACATAAAGGTCTACTATTCAGAACAGCTTCGATTCGTGCAAAAAGAGTGGCATATTCTTCCGCGGTAAAGATTATTTCAGCACACAAGCGATATAACAAGTTCTTAACGGATTTGACGGCTGCTTCCCAAAGCCCGCCAAAGTTAGGGGCAGCTGGAGGATTGAAAATCCACTTAATTTCGCGTTGCGACAAAGTGTCAAAAAGCTCGTGATGCTGAGTATTGAGGAAATGATAAACTTCCTGAATGTGCCTGTTGGCACCAATGAAATTCCGGCCTTGGTCGGATAAGATGGAATGAGGAAGACCTCTACGAGCAATAAATCTATCGAGTGCTGCTAAAAAGATGTCAGTAGAAAGTTCGGAAGCAAATTCTAGATGCACAGCCTTAGTCGCGGTACAAACAAAAATGCATAGATAACCCTTGGTGATGGTGGCTCTACGGAGACTAGAAGCACGAACTTGAAATGGTCCGGCATAATCAACACCAGTGTTAAGAAAGGGTCTACCTGGCTGAACTCGACAAGAGGGTAAATCGGCCATGATGGGCTGAATATTGGAAGCTCGAAAACGATGACAAGTGAGGCATCGGTGAATCACTTTACGTATAAGTTGACGTAAGGAAAGAATCCAATAACGGGCGCGTATTAAAGCTTGACACGTGGTGGGTCCAGCGTGTAAGGCAGATAAATGATAGTGCTTGCATATGATCATGGAAAGGTGAGCTGACTGGGACAATAGAATTGGATGTTGCGCATCGAAATTTAAGTGAGAGTTTTTGAGTCTACCGCCCACCCTGATGACCCCATGGTCATCAAGAAAGGGGGTTAGTTTGCAAAGAGATTTAACCATGTTAGTGACTCTAAGTTCATGCAGAACATCAGCAAAATGTTGTGACTGTGTACGCAAGATGATTGTACGCAATGCATCTTGCAGCTCAAGAATCGTCAAAGGGCCCGAGGAAAGAGATTTAGAAGCATTAGTAGATCTACAATTGAAAATGAAACGCCGCATCCAAGCAACAACTCGTTGGAAACGTGTGAAGGAAGAGAACCGTAGAGAGAATAGACCTATTCAGAATACGAAAGACAGTGATGGAGTTATTAGACGAACATAAGTGAATAAGAAAAGCAAATATTTTTCACGCGCAACTGGTGGCCCATAATAAAACCTGCGCAGACCCTTCTTTTCTATTGGTCTATTTCATTGTTGGTTGACAGCACTGACAGACTGTCTAATTTTTCTACCAAAAAGAAGAGGAAATTGCTTCGCCTTTTTTGTGGACCTTGTGGACTGATGGTTGATGTTTGTTTGTTTATACTTTGTTTTATGTTTGGTCGATCGGTTTTGGTTTGTGTTTCTGCAAATTTATAAACGTTTTTTAGATTATAATATAGACAAGAAATTGTGTTTTGTAAGAACTATGCCTCAGAGGTGTCGTGCACCTATGTGTAAAAATGTTTCAACAAAAAATTGTAAATATTCATTTCACTCTTTTCCCAAAAGAGATGAAATGCGTCAACGTTGGCTAAATGCATTGGGGATTGAAACTATAAATTGGCATGCAAGACCAAGGGTAAATAAGAGTTTTGTATGTATTTGCTTGTCGTATAAAGAGTATTTTTTTTCTAGATTTGCTCTAAACATTTTAGAGAAGAAGATTTTGTTTTTGGAGGAAATACTAAAAAACTATCCAATTTTGCTATTCCTCTGATTATGTCTTCGTCTTCTCAGAGTCCTATACCAATCCCGCTTATGGAATTAAATGCAGATACTACGGTAGACATAAATATTGCTCGAGCAAAGGTATTACCTTAATTATATTACTTATCAATGGTTATAATAATAATCTATTTGTTATTGTAGACTCATGTTGAACCAAAAGTTGTAATGAATTGGGAAAAAGATAAAGAGAATGTGACACCTTTACATGATGAAGAGATTACATCACCTTCGAAGGTATAATTAATTAAAGATGGTCATTAATCAATTTACTTTAATATACCTACATTTATTTTATTTAGCCTTTAAAGAAACGAAAAGCTAAGACAGTAAAGACACCAGCTAAAAAAGTCAAAACTCCAATTAATATGTCTTGGATTATAGAAGAAGTAATAAGTGAACATGAAAAGTCGACTGCATCAGCAACTACTTTAAAGGTATATTACTTGATACTGAAAATTATTTAATATTTCAATGTAAAAAAAATAATTATAGTAAATTATTATAAATACTGTTTTCTTTTAGAAGAATATAACATCTGAAGAAAGTAATTTAAATACTGAAAAAAATTCCTGTAGCCAGTGTCTTTCATATTTGAAGACTATTGACATTCTAGAGAATGAAGTGACATATTTAAAGAAGGAAAATGAAAGGCTGCAACAATCTCTTGCTCCAAAACCATTTTTTGACATTTTAAGATTCGCAACAAACGATAAAAAAATCTCTTATTACACGGGATTTCAAGCATATAAACTATTTCTATTAGTGTTGGAATTTCTGTTACCATCAGGTAATATAGCAGACATTGACTGCTACAACTCAAAAACTGGTTCTAGAAAACATGTAACTAAATTATCTGCTGAAAATCAGTTTTTTCTCACACTTATGAGGTTAAAAAGAGGCATGTGCTTAGAGACCATAGCAGATCTATTTTCAATATCAAAAGCAAGTGTAAATAATCTTTTTTTGAGTTGGATCAATCTGATGTATCTCAGATTAGGTTCCTTGGATATGTGGCCTAATAGGAATGTTTTAATAAACCGAGCCTCTGCAAGTAGGTTGGAAAAATACCCCAATATCATTGGTAGCATAGATTGTACAGAATTTTTCATACAGACTCCTTCGTCATTAACAACACAAAGTCAATGTTACTCAAATTATAAATCAACGACAACTCTAAAATCCTTATTGATGATTGATCCTGGGGGTGCCATAATTTATATATCTCCATTATTCACAGGATCAATATCAGATAAGGCAATATTGGAAAAGACTGAATTTATATCCATTTTAAAAGAAAAAGTTGATCAAGGATTTATTTTACCAGGTGACATTATATTAGCAGACAAAGGATTTAATGTCAAACAGCTATTTACTGATATCAATCTAAATTTAAACATACCTGTATTTAGAATAGGGGGTCAACAATTTAGTAGTGCCGACGTAGAAGAAACAAGAAAAATAGCTCAGGAAAGGATTCATATTGAAAGAGCTATAGGTAGATTGAAGACTTACAAAATTTTGTCATTAACTAAAATCCCTATTGCGAGTTTAGGTACTATGAATCAAATTTATACAGTCTGTGCTATATTATGTAATTTTAAAAGTGCTTTGATTCGATAAAGTTGTCTATGTTTCAGTGGATATTGTTTTAAATAAAAAGTAACCTTCAAATGAACAGTTTTATTTTCGTAACACATAAATAATAATAACCTAAATAAATATATACATACATTTTAATTATACATTAACAGTTTTATTTTCTTAACATATAAATAATATTAACCTTAAATAAATATATACATACATTTTAATTATTAGGTACTACGTTTTTTATATGATTTTCATATGTATTTGTCAAAGTGTAATACATATTTATTGCAAATGAGGAATCGAAATAAATTCTTTCAACTGCAATTTCCTTCGTCTTTGCAATAAATACAATGAAATCGGTCCATTGTAAACCGGTCACCAGCATCTGTCCCTGCACTTGATAATAATAAATGTGGTTTCTTTTAAGCTCATAATTATTTTCATTTTTTTTTAAACAAAAAGTTTTTAATTTTAAATACTCTTCTAGAGTTACTGCCTTAATGCTGTAAGGGCACTTGATTTCTATCAATCCGTAGGTATTTACTTTGGAATCAAAAATGATTCCATCTGGAGTAGCTCCCAAAGCGTATGGATGAATTACCAAACCACATCTAAAAAATTTTAAGTGTTTATTAACATCTAAATAACTTTCTGCTGCTACACTCTCATACTTTTTTCCATGAGCAACTGCCTTAACATTTGATATTTCTTTTTCTTTGGTTACAAATTGTCTAACAAATTCATCGTTGAACAATTTTCTTTTACAAATGTAACCAAATTTTGAAGCAGTAAATCTGAACAGCCTCATGCTCCACCACAAGTCTACTCCGGTCTGTCTACGTGTCTGTTTTTCGATGTTGGCCGCTTCATAGAAAGACAGTTCCTTTAAAGAACTGTTGTAAACTGGTGGCAAACTGATCAAAATATCCACCATTCCTTTGTTATACAAAGGCAAACCTAACGGCAGTTCTTCTGGCTCAGGAAAATCAGTCACTTCTTTTTAGTTCGCTCGAGCTTGAAGGCCAAGAAATGAGCAGGAAGGAACATATACATCTATAAATAAAAAAATATATTTTTTCAACCAAAATTAAATAATAAACTTTTACTTACCATCTTTCAACAATATACTTTTGTTATTATTCACGTTTTCCAATGAAATGTTTGATGCAGATGGTATGTTATCATTATAATTTTTGCACCCTTCCTTTAATTTTAACATACTCGTGACTGTGAGCTTGGTCAAATCCAGGTTACTCATTGGATTTCGTATTTTCGAACTGATTGGATTTTTACTTCGCATTCTTTTTGCAGTGTTACAAAATACTATATCTGTTAGTTGTTGGGCACTAATTTTTTTACCTCTGGGTTTATTCCAAGTCATTGGTAATGACGTTGGAGAAGAATCCTCAGGAATTGTTTTAAATCCTGATAGGATTAAGTGTTGCAAAAGGTATGCAAGCGCTACCACATGATTACATGATTGTGAATTTCTAAAAATAATAATAAGATATAAATAGAAATTTATGAATAATAATTTAACTTACCCTGCTTCACAAGTACAATGTGCTTCGGAAATGGCCTCTACAGAAGATTCAAACGAAATATGGAGAGTGTGAGGTTTCTCATTTTTTCTCTGGCTTCGGTAACACTTACCTTTTATTGTAGGTTGAAGCTTATTAGTCAAAACATCATGGACATACCTGACAAAAGTAACAAATTTAAAATAGTATATTGTTTTATGAGCAAGGAATGATACTCCCACAAGTTACAAGTGTGCAAATCGTATGAGTGGGAAATAAGCCAGCCCTTGCAAGTCAAATACTATATTTTATAGATTCATTTACATACCCTTCAGCAAAAAATTTATATCCACGACTGCTGTCTTTTTTTGTCCACCCTTTACTCACAAAAAAAGTTTCTGCCATTTCAAAAGAAAACCTCTGAAATAACGAAAGGTCTTTACTCCAAGCGTCCATTTTAGATTTTAGGATAATTTTTTACACAAAAATAAACTAAAAAACAAAATATGACTTTTTATGTTTAAAATCAACTAAACTGAAC
Source organism: Galerucella pusilla (assembly GCA_910591695.1). Taxonomy (NCBI): domain Eukaryota; kingdom Metazoa; phylum Arthropoda; class Insecta; order Coleoptera; family Chrysomelidae; genus Galerucella; species Galerucella pusilla. Next base: position 21,867 of record CAJUYI010001512.1, read on the forward strand.
GAAGTTTAAAATTAAACTAAACTTAACTTATTCCACAAGATATAAAGTTAATTAAACCAGGTAGACGATAAGGGCTCCGGATTTCATTACGAGGTTATAATTGACGTTTCTGGATTGCCTAATGACAGCTGAAGTTGTCAGAACCTTGTACCTGAGGTGCGTTCGTTTGAATGTCAAGTTAATTACCCACCAATTGCGCGCGCCGCTCAGGTAAAACTGAATAGGTTGATTCTTCAAATGAGGGAACAGGTTGAGTTGTGATGAGTGCTAAGTGATTTGATTTAAGCTTTAATAAAGATTCGGAGTTCAAACTGGCACTGCGAAAGGGAATGGGCCATTTCTGATGGTAATCGTTCAATAGAGGAGGACCTTTAGTCCATAAATGAAATATCTTATCTTGAAGAAGAAGAGAAACAGATAACCCTCGTGAGGCCATGTCAGCGGGATTGAGAGCAGAAGGACAGTGAGACCATGTGGAATTAGGAGGTGAGTGATCTATAATATGAGCAATGCGATGTGAAACAAAAGTTTTAAGAGTATGCGGAGGAGTACGTAACCATGCAAGTACTATTTCAGAGTCTGAAAAAAGTCTGATGTCAGATATAGGTTTCGGATATCGGATATGCAGCACCGAATTGATTAAATCAATTAAAAGTACTGCGGCGCAAAGTTCAAGTCTAGGGATAGAGAGTGTTTTTAACGGGGCCACACGAGTTTTGGCCTTCCACAAAAAGGAATGACGTGAGGTAGTTGATTCGAAACATATGTACACTACTGCAGCATAAGCAACAGACGAGGCATCGGCAAAGCCTATCAGGTGTATCTGATCAAAATTCGTGTTAGGAAGTACACAACGAGGGAGATGAAACGTGGCGATGCGATCAAGATTTGTGATCACTTGGTTCCAATATAAAGCAATTTCAGAGGTGACAGGTTGATCCCAATCAAGTTTAGCGAGCCATATCTTCTGGATAATGATTTTAAAGGAAATGATGAGTGGAGATAGAAATCCATTTGGGTCAAAAATGGCGAATCAAAAGGCTGAACTCTGAATACAAGGCAATCGCGAGATGGTTCCCAATTCAAACCTAAAACCTTTAAAGAATTGTCCTCGTCATTGAACTGTAGAGGAGCTTCTAAATGGCTTGGAGGCAACTCTCTAAGTAGCTGAGTGTGACTAGAGGACCATTTGCGTAGTTCAAAGCCTCCAGACGAAAGTAAGTTTATCAATTGCATTTGCAAATCCAATGCCGATACAATGTCGTCAGCACCGGAAATTACATCGTCAACATAAGTCTGATTTAATAGGGCATGTGAAGCTAAAGGAAATCGATGTCCTTCATCTTGAACGAGCTGATGGAGAACGCGCATGGCGAGGAAAGCGGAGGGGGCCAAGCCATAAGTAACAGTGTTGAGCTCAGCTTCTTGTTCGGGAAGATTGGCTTTGGGTTTCCAGAGAATATGCTGCATGTGACGATCTTGTTTATGTACCAGAATTTGTCGATACATTTGTCGAATATCACAGCAAAGAGCAATTCGAGAAAGTCGAAAGTTGAGCAATATGTTAGACACATCTGACTGTAATTTAGGTCCCTTGATCAAGCAATCATTTAAGGAGAGACCTGATGAGTCGGGACTTGAGGCATTAAAAACTACTCGGGTTTTGTTGCCCTGATTTGTAAGTTTAGTTACTACATGATGGGGAATAATATACTGAGCGGGTTGCAGAGACTTGGACATGTGTCCTAAATCTGAATATTCTTGTAGAAATTGTTCGTATTCCAACTTGAGTGATGGAGTTTTATCAAGACGGTTGATGAGCTGAACAAGTGAATGACGAGCAACCTTCTGATTACTATTTAAAGGGGCTGCATTTGGTTTGACTGGTAAAGACACTGAATATCTGCCATTTTCGTTTCGTTCATGAGTGGCGACGAAATGTTGCTCGGCTAAAATATCAAGAGGATCTTGCGGTGTGAAATTCGAAACATTTTCAATTTCCCAAAATTTGCTGAGGTCATGGGAAATCTGACAAGAGGATATCAATGAAGTGATTTGTTGATTTCGATCACGGGCTTGGATAGGACCTATAATTATCCAATCAAATATAGTGCTGATTGCGACCGGACTAAGTGAGCTGGGAACTAAAGGTTGGGGTAGTAATAACTGGGGGTAGACGTCAGCACCCAAAAGTAAGTCTATTTTGTCTAACCGATGGAATTCAGGATCGACAAAGTTAAATATCGAAAAGCATGAACAACCTCTGTATTAATGCTCGAAGGAGGTAAATGATCAGTAATATGAGAACCCACTGATGGATTTATGTCAATATGATTTGGAGAAAATCTAGAGGAAATTTGGCAATTAATGGTGCCGGGAGAGGTAGAACAGTGTCCGCCAATACCTGATACGGAAACTGGCATATCTTGTATCCTTTTACTTAACTGGCTCGATAAACGCTTTGAGATAAAAGACAATTGTGATCCAGGGTCAATAACTCCTCGTACGGGAAGGTAGCCTTTGCGTTGATCCAAAATGCGAGCGCGGAATGTACCTAACAGGGATGTCACGGGCATTGTGGTCGTACAACTAAACGAGAGAGAAGAACCAGGAGTAGGTTGTTCGACAGAGGAGGTAGGTTTAGTATTGGACTCATGATTGATATGATCCGAAGTGATGCGATTGGACGCAGAACTGTGACTTAAATTGTCAAATTGAACAGGGTGCAAGAGAGTATGATGATTACGGGAATTACATTTCCGGCAGCCAGATGTAGATTTACACTGTGATTTCAAGTGAGAACCTAAACAGTTGAAACAACGTTTGTGTTGTTTGATGAAATTGATCTTTTCATCTCGAGAGAGAGGAAAAAATGCGGAACAAGACGACAATTGGTGGGCCTTATGACAAAATATACAAGAGAGGAGTTTTGCATCGGAATGAACAGAACGATGTGAATTTGAATCTGAAGAAGCTGAATTACGACTGGCAATGAATGAATTTGATCTAGTGGAACGTGTAATGGGATTAGAACTTGCAGGGGTTGAGATTATTTCTAATGTTTTGATCTGTTGTATTACGAAATCCAACAAATCGTCAAATTGCGGAATTCCTTCCGAAGAATGTCGATCTTCGAAAACTTTAGCGGTACGTACATCAAGATTATTTAATGATAAAGTTAACAAAATGAAGTTTGCTAGATCGTTTATAGATAATGCTTCAATAGCCTGTACGGAGTTTTGATGAGTCTCGTGAAAATGCTTTAAATTGCTGAGTGAATTCGAAGAAATTGGTTTGAAATTGGTTTGAAATTGAGAATTTTATTCAAATAGGCTTGAGCAATTCTGCGAGGAGATTGATATCTGTTTACCAGTGCCGCATAAACCAATTCGTAATTTTCACCTGTTAGTTGTAAATTAGAAATAACTGAGAGCGCACTTCCACTCAGGTTAGAGCGTAAGAAATGAAACTTTTCGATAGAGGAGAGAGACGAGCTATTGTGTATAAGTGATTGAAACAGCGCAAAAAACTCAGGCCATTTCTCAATATCACCCGAAAAAGTCGGTAAATGAATTTTAGGTACTGCAAAATTACTTTGAGAGCTCTGAGTGGCAATGATGGTGGGAGCAGTAGGTGGAGTGGGTTGTTGACTATTCAGTTGTAGAAACTTGGCTCTTATTTTAAAAATGATGGTACGAAAAGCACTTGAAGGTGCTTCTGTATCGACATTATCGTCTGGAGGTAGGAGACAGTTAAGATCACTGATCTTATCGTTGATAAGTTTAAACTCATCCTGCAATCGCGCGCTATCGTCATAATACACCTGTACAACTGCAATTTGATCATGAGTGTAGTCTTTAACTGCATCCCAACTGCTAGTAGCATCGGAGAAAATCGTTTGCCGCCTCGCTACATATTGCATCATTAACCTACGATTCTTTTCGTCTGCTGCCATTTTGAAAAACGTAAATTAAGAATAATGTAAGAGAAACACAATGGAGAAAGAAATAAGTTATTAGTAACTTACAATAATAACCAATGGTAAAAGATGCTAGATTGAAAAATGAAATAAAATAAACAACGAAAATAAATTTAATAATTTGAGAATGTATCGTCCTGCCCGGTAAACATGAAATTATTTGAAGGAATAATCAATTGTTAATTAACGTATAAAATTTAGCAGATAATAAGATTCAAAATCAAAAAACTATTTGTATATGATTTATTAATAAACTTGAAAGAATGTACTAGAATCAAAATCAGTTAAAAATATTTCTCGTTTTTATTCAATAACGAGTCCGATAAACTTAAAAATTTTTCAGCGAAATAAGTTTTGAACGGAAAATTAAGGCGAACTAATGAGCTATGAGAAAAAAAGACTATTCGCAAATATAAAGTAGACCAACCAACTGCTATTACCTAATCCGTCTCCGAATGGACCAAAATGTTAGCGCAACGGCTTAAGAATGTGGTCTGTATTTGATAGAGAATTTGCAATTGGTTAATCTTTGCTATAAAACTTTAATTTTAAAGGGACTTACCCATGTTGTTGGTGTCTTCCAAAAATGGCTCCACGATCGATCGTTTCGCACTGGAAATTATTTCTTGCCCTTGTGACACTATTAAAGTTTATATTTATGTTTGCGAATACACTAAGTTTAGCAAATTTATGCGGTTTGTCAAAATTTATATTTAAGAAAATTACGAATAGAAACGAGGTGTTTCCTTTAATACAGCGGGTTTAACAATGATAAAACCAGTCTCTTATCAAAAGAAGGTACTTAATGGTTTTGAAACTGGTATAGCATTTTATACGAAATTAAGCCATGAGCGGCTCGTCGAATTTAATGAAATAAGAGGGCGGCGCGAACATACCGCCCACCAAAATTGGAATGGTTGTCCAATTTTAGCACTAGAGAAATTAGCAAAATTTTGAAAGCGACTAAAGAAAGTTAACCCAATAGGGTAACAAAACAAAATAAAACTAAGAAAACAATGAACAAATAAAGAGAAGAGAAAAAAAAATTAAAAATAAATAAATAAAGGAAGATGTCATTCCGGAAGGAGAATGAGCTTGTTAACTGGACGCGTAACAATGCTAGTGGGAGTTTGAAGAACGACAACGCGTGAAACACCGTCCTGACCATACTTCAGCTCAGTAATGCGACCCAAGGGCCAGGATAAGGGAGAACTATTCATTCCTTTCAATATTACAACGTCGCCAACTTTGAGTGGTTTGGATTAAGCCATGAGCGGCTTGTCGAATTTAATGAAATAGGAGGGCGGCGCGAACAGTAATTATATTTAAAATAAAAATTCACTGAACAAAATCTATTAAACATATATTTATTATACCAAGATTATAAAAATTTAACATAATTGGCAGGCCCAACGTGGTGCATTTATTTTAAGGACAATTAGAGGCATAGTAAGAGTTAGAAATACAGATATTCAAAATAAAAAGAACCACAAAACTAAAAATGGAATCTAAAAAATTAAATAATTTAAAAATGGATGAATTAAAAAAACAATTTGAAAAGAGAGAACTTTCTACGGTAGGCTTAAAACTAACCTTACAGGGTCGTCTTAGGGAAGCGTTGAGACAGGAAAATCAAGATCGGGAAATTTATGAGTTTGAAATACACACAATAACAGAAGAAAAAGGTCAAGGAGACAAAGAAGATGAAAAAGACCAATAACTATGGAGGCAATAACACAATTATTCTTAACTATGAGTACAGAACAAAAACACAATTTAATAAAATAGACAAAAATATGGAACAACAAAAACAAGATTTTAAACAACAATTCACAAAACTAGACAACAAAATGGAGAAAATTGAAGAAGAATTGAAATTACAAAAAGAAAACTGGGAAAAAATGGAAAAGAAATTAAATACACAAATTCAGGAACAAATCAATAAGAAAATGGAACAGGCCAAAGAAGAAATTACTGAAACAGCTAAAAGAAGATGGGATGAATTTGCAAGAAGGGTCATATCAAATGAGAAGAATTTAGGAGAATTGGAAAAGAATATCGAATTAGGATTCGCTGAAAACATGGGAATAACAGAGCAGAATTTATTTCAATTAAAAAGGGAACTAGAAAGAAAAATAAAAGAAAACCAAGAAAATCAACAAAGAATAAATGAAATTTTTGAGAAAAACATAAATGATCAAAATTGGAACTATCAAGGAAACAATAATCAAGAAAAGAAACAATGGGAAGAAAGGATAAGAGAACAAGAACTATATTTACAAGAATTACAAAATAACATGGAAAAGAAAATACAGAAACAAATGGAAGAATTAAAACAGAAAGCCTCTCTTTCCAATAATTCTAATTGTATACCTGGTTTAAACCAATTATATTCCATTCTTAGTAATTCGAGTGGTAGCACTAATAAATTCTCTGGCTTAATTAAACAATTACATCCTAAGGTATTTCTAAGAACTTTGAAAAACAGAGGTAAACATTTTAATAACTTTGACGATTGGAAGGAGTTTATTCGCAACAATTTAACTGATCAGGCTCTGACTTGGTTTAATGGCTATGAAAATCATATAAACAATTTTAATGATTTTGAAGCACTTTTTCTCCGAACATATTGGGGAGAAAGTAATCAATCATTGTTTCGAGAAAGATTATGCTCTGGTAAGTTTGATCACAACAAAAACTCTAGTATGTATAATTATGCTTTAAATCTATTTTCGCAAGCACAATTTTTAGAACCACATATAGGAGAAGCAGAGCTTATCATTTTAATATCTAGGCACTTCAAACCTACAATAGCCGAAACTATAGCCATTCAAAATATAAAATCTTTTGAACAACTAACCAACTACATAAATCGTATTGAAAGAAATATAATTAAAACAAATACACTAAACAAAGAAACTCAACAAAATTTCAATTTTTCTAATCACCAAAACAAGAATACAAATTACAATAACAATAAATTTAATAATAATAACAATAGGAATAATAACAATAACTACAATAATAACTACAGACAAAACAATAATACTAACAATAAACACTTCTCTAATTATCCTGTTAACAATAATAGGTACGATAATAATCGTAATTATGATCCTAATTCTAATAACACCTACAATCACCGCATTAATCAACAAAATCAGAGATATCATAATTCTAATGCTAATCAAAACGGAAATTATAATAGGGAAAGAAGGAATTCTGATGGAAACATTAGAAGAAATCAAAACTTTCAAAATCACGAAAATAACAGAAGGGTAAATTACATACAACGATCGCAGAGTCATGAACGCGAGCAAAATCATACAAATAATGAACAATTTAAACATTTAGAACGAACTAGATCTTCGGAGTCCATAAATCATACATATATTATGAGTCTTCACAAACCAATCAAAATTTTCAATAAGCCACGGTGTACATGAAATAGGATATGTCTACTGTCATCCCAAAGAATTTCTATTGGAGGACGTATTAGACATAAAAACTAACAATAATTTAATTTTAATAAAAGGTCAAATCGTCGCCTTAATCAGAAAATCCCGTAAGTCCACATTTTATCAAAATCGACCTTTTAGCGCCATCTCTGACATAATTAAAAAACCTACAGTTGAAGAAAATATCGTATCTCCAAATTGTTTCTGTAATTCACTATTCCTAAAAAAGAATTTCCTCGCCGGTATCAAATATAAACGTAAACCCGTATGTCCACAATCAAACCGCCATTTGGATGTAAACAATAGACTTGCTCTGTGTTTACCTCCCGCAGCTGGAAAATATCTTTACTAGCAATAATGGCTTTTTAAATGAATCAAAAATTAACAAACTACTGATACTAGATATTCCAGAAATTACTGATGGCTTTGAAGAAACTGAAGTACCTAATCTGACTAACTTAAACGCCGTCCCGCTTAGTGTTGAAAGAGAAGATTTTAGTGACACCCTTAAGGAACAAGATGACCATAGTCCATGGATAGAGAACAACATCCTTGGTCAGAAGATAGAGACTTATCCAACAGAAACCGTTACCAAAAATCCCGATTTTGATGTTGATATTATTGAAATGGAACATTATACTACGAAAAATAAATTGTCTGAAACTCCTGCAGTAGAACTTGTTATAGATGAGAGAAATGCAAATAATGCCGGAAAAGATCCCGACTGGGAACCTGAGATTGAAATGGAATCTGAAGAGGTGAATGAAAACACTGAAATAAAAAGAAAGAAAAGACAAATGGTGCGTCCTGAAGATTGGGAGAATAACCGTGCAAAAATTGGAAGAGAAATGTGTCAAGATTATAATGGCAGAAAAAAAATTGACGGAAAATGGAAATATAATGTTCAAAAAGAAAAAAGAAAAATGAAGGAACCATGTAATTGCAAAGCTTCTTTGAAGGGTAAATCATTGCACTGTAGGACATTTTCTGATGAAGAAAGAAATACTATATTCAATCACTTTTGGTCTGATATGGGCTGGAAAGAGAGAAAAGTTTACACCTCTTTTTTAATTGATTCTGTATCCACAAAAAGAAGTAGAAATAGAGTTTCGGTGGGTGTTTCTAGGAGAAGCGAGACTTGAATATATAACCTTAAATTAAATGATGAGCGGAAAAGCGTATGTAAGCAAATGTTCTTGAATACTCATGGCGTGAGAGAAAATATAATTCTCGATTGGTTGAAAAAGCAGAATGAAGTCAAAAATAGAGAAAAGCAAAGACACGACAATAATGCAGAACATTCATCAGAAACCCACGATCCTGTAGAACGTGGGCGCTATACAGACTTGAAGAAAAAGCTTAAAGTTTTTTTTAATGAACTTCCTAAAGTTGAGTCTCATTACTGTCGTGCTTCATCGACAAAACTTTACCTGGAGCCCAATTGGCAATCTAAGTCTGCACTTTATAAGTTTTATAAAAATTGGTGTCAACAGAAAAAAGACTCTCATCTATCCATCGCGTCGTTTCACCATGTCTTTGATGAAATGAACTTATCACTTTTCCGGACAAAAAAGAATGAGTGTGACGCATGTGTGCACATAAAACTGGAAATTTAGCTGATGAACAATTCGCCTTACATCGAGAAAAAAGACTAGAAGCGAGAAGTGAGAAGTCTAAAGACAAAGAATCAGCCAATATGGTTTTTTGTATGGACCTACAATCAGTATTGTTATCACCAAAATCAAACGTTTCTTCACTTTACTTCAAGACGAAGCTCATTGTACAAAATTTCACTTTCTTCAACTTGAAAACAAAAGATGGGTACTGCTCTATTTGGCATGAATCAGCTGGGGGCGTAACGGCAAACGATTATGCTTCCATCATTTGCCAGTTTATAAAGGATCATGTTAAAAATGATCTACAGCCGGGGCAAAATCTGATCTTGTATAGCGACGGTTGTACCTCACAGAACAGAAATTCTATCTTGGCCAACAGTTTATTTAAACTCTCTATATGATATTCAATATAACTATTGAACAGAAATTCCTTGAGAAAGGCCATACGCAAATGGAAGCAGATTCCATGCATTCTGTTATTGAGCGAAAAATTCGTCATACCAACATAAATGTACTGTAATGTGAATGTAAAATTTAAGTTAAGTTCTATGAGCCCTGGCCTTGTGTTATGTTGGCGCCACTGTTAGAATAAGGTTGTTCCAGCTGACTATGTTGGAATATGTATGCGAGCTCGTGAAAAACCAAGACCTTACCAGGTATATTATCTGAACCATGGCTTCTTTAAAAATTTCAAAAAACTACAGTTTCTCACATCTTTGTGACCTGGAAAGAAAGTGGGTGATCCCTTGGTAACAGACATACGCGCTTTAAAATATAGCCCAGATGGCTGTTTATTCTACAAACTAAGACATCCGAAAGATTACTTAGAGTTCGAATATCGTGTACCTGGAAATAAACGGAATAATCTCGCCTGTGAACTAGAAAGTCTTCCATCATTTTATGAGACTTCCATACCGATAAAAAAAGAGAAATACATGCATCTACAGTTTTTGAAAAAGAGTCTTCAAAGTGATTACCATAGTTTTTATGACAATTTGCCGTATAAATAAATTTTTAACTTGCGTAATTCAGTTCATTTTATTCCCGTCTAGATGAATATTTGCCTTCAACGGATACACTCACATCTCTTATTTTCAGAATATATTTTTAAAATATTTCACTGTTAAAGCTTCAATGAAAAAAATTAAAAGGAATGTGGTCTTAATTCAAAATTCAGGATGGAAAATCCCGTATCTCCAAAAATCCTTTCAAAAAATATTGGAAAAACAGGTCCATTCAGATTATCTGAGGAATTAGTTTCAGCTTAGTGTGTCATAATTTCTTTTAAAACAAATATTTTAAGTGTTTGTATATTTTGTTTTCACTCAAATAATTTTGCGCTATTTTATAAACTGTTGTGCCCCCTGAAAAATTTTCATTTTGTGACTTACAGGTTTTTTTTATTAAGGCGACGAAATACACAATTAAACAATTTTATCGGTAGTGGACACCGAGTCAGCTGCATCACTTATTCATAAAAGAATAGTGGAACAATTACCAATTTTACAAAAAAATATTATTAGAATTCCTAAGGTAAATTTAGTAGGAATAAATTCAAAAAAATTAATGGAGGTAAATAAAGCAGTAGTAATACAGTTTAATATTTTAGATAGTAGTATTAACATGCAATTATTAATTGTTGATCATATAGAATTTGATGTATTAATAGGTTCTGATGAACTTGATAAAAATGAGGCAATTATTGATTATAAAAAAGAAATGATTAGTTTTAAAGGAATAGAAATACAATTTTATGAAGATAGGGAAGAAAAAGAAGTACAGAAGTCGGAAGAAGAATGTAATATGGAAATTACAGAAGAAACAGAAAATATAAAGCAAAAGAATTATGAAGATAAGAAATATGGTTATGGATATGGAAATAATGGCAGTAGGAAAAATGAAATAATAATAAATTATATTAATGGGATGGAAATTAATTGTGATGATGGTTATCGAGAGGATATTATGAAGTTATTGGTAAAGTATGAAGGTTTAGTCAAGGAAGAAGCAAGAGTCGCAGAAGAATACGTTCATAAAATTAAAATAAACAAAAATATTGAGAATTTTAAAAGCAAAACTTATCCTATTCCTTATAAACTTAGACCTCAAGTCAATAAAGCTACTGACAAATTATTAACTGACAACATTATAGAATACAGTAATACATATTTTATTAATCCTATAGTAATTGTTCAAAAGAAAAATCCAAAAGATAACATTGGAATTTGTTTAGATGCACGCAATTTGAATCAATGTACTACTCCTGAGTATGAATCTCCACAAACAATTGAAGCTATCTTAGGTAGAATTACAAATGCAAAAGTTTTTAGTCAGCTAGATCTCTTACACTCATTTTGGCTTATTCCTCTTCATCCAGACAGTAGAAAATATACTGGTTTTATTATAAATGGTATTGTATATCAATTCAAAGTCACTCCATTTGGTCTCAATTCTAGTACTAGTGCACTATTGAAAGCTCTTAATAAAATCTTACATCCATATGAAGACTTTACATTGCATTATGTGGATGATATTGTAATTTTTTCAAACAGCTATGAACAGCACTTAGAACATATAAATATAATATTAAAAACACTTGATCAAGCAGGTCTTAAAATAAACATTGACAAATGTCATTTCTTTAAAACAAAAATAAAATATTTAGGATACATTTTAGACACTACAGGTATCACAATTGATCCTGAAAGAACTCAAATTATTCAAAATTTTCCTAGGCCAATGAATTTAAAAACACTACGTAATTTCATGGGAACCATTCAATATTTTAAAAGATTAATTCCAGACTTAACAACTTTAGAATTACCTTTGATGGAACTACTATGTGAAAATGTAAAATGGTAGGATGAAAGAAGAGAATTGGCATTTAATGAAATAAAACAAACATTTTTGCAAAATATACAACTCTATCATCCTCAATATGATATACCTTTCACGTTAAAAACTGACGCATCTCTTGATAGATTTGCAGGAGTTCTCACTCAAATAAAAAATAATATAGAGGTACCTATTTCGTTTGTTTCGAGGAAAACTAAAAAGGCAGAAAGAAATTATTCTGTATGCGAATTAGAGCTCTCGAGCATACTTTATTGTGTACAAAAACTTCGTTTTTTCTTATTAAAAAATTCATTTATTATCGAGACAGACAATCAAGCATTGACAACCATTTTACAAAATAGATACAATAACACTCGATTACATAGACTTATACTTACACTACAAGAATACACCTTTATCATAAAATACGTTCCTGGAGTAACAAACGTTGTTTCAGACGCCATTACACGAATGGACAATAAAAGGCTTAAAAATTACGTTAAAATAGGCATTAACATCATGAGAAATAACGAAGACAATTTTACACTCACACACATACTACGAGATCAACAAAACCTCACCACACAAGAAAAACAAAAATTAAGAAGCAAACAAAACATTTATTATAAAATCATCAATGACAATGAATTATATGTTATAACAAACACACTAGCACGACAAATCATAAAAGACTTACACCTTAAATACTGTCATATTGGTTCTAGGAAACTTCATCTTTTATTTAGGGGAAATTACTATAGTAAGAATGATATTACAATTCGTAAAATAATCAACAAACAATGTGAAATCTGTCAATTCACTAAAGAGAAAAACTTCCATAACGGAAATCTTCCAAAGGCATTACTTACAAAAGAACCTTTAGAAACTATTGCCATAGATTTTTTGTCTAATTTAGTTCCAAGTACAAATAACAACAGACATTTGCTAGTAATTACAGATATTTTCACAAAATACATAAAAATGTATCCTTGTCAAAAAACTAACTCAAAAGAAGTAAAATCCGCATTAACAAAATATTTTCTTACAATAGGTATCCCAAAGAACACTTTAATGGATAATGCTACTTATTTTAACAATGCAAAATTTAGGGTTTGGTTGATGAAATCAAACGTAACACCTGCATTTATTAGCATAAGAAACCCATCTGCAAATCCATGTGAAAGAGCTATCAAGGAAATTTTAAAATTTTTAAGAATATTAGTACATAGTGAACACACACTTTGGGAAGATTTTATTGTATTGAACATTTTATCAATGATATTCCTAATACAGTAACAAACATAAGTCCAACTATATTAATGACTGGACAAATTCCTAATCGACCATGGCACATCACAAACTTAGAAAACTATGAGACATTAATACAAATAACAAACGAGAAATTAATAAAACGGGCAAATAAACAACTAAAACTCAGAAATAACAGAATCAAAAAGCAAATTACTTATGTATATATGTCAATGCGGAAGTGCTTGGACGTTACATAAATATATATTTATTCAACCAGAATGTATTCTTATTCATTGCTATTCAGTATAATTTATCAATTTTCACTATAAATCTAATATTGCAGAATTTGAGATCGTCAATGGAAAGGGATTATTGTTTTGCCCGTTTTGCCATTGTTTTTGCTGATTATTGAGTATGATTAGGTTATTCTGAATATTGTTTATTTTCATTTAAAAAAGAATAGGTAATTTTTTTCATTATGCTCCACTGTCTACATATATATGGCTGGTTGTAAGTAAATAAACTTGTAATGTACGCATAAGGTATTTTTTCGTCCAAGGACCTACCCACTTGGGATTTTTGTACTAAGTAGACCTATTAAAAATCATTTATAACCTTCTGGCTTCTGACTTACATAGGTATCCCTTTCATTACATTATTCTGAAAAATTATGATAATTCATGAACAAAAATCAAAAATTTAACGTAGTCGGTAAGATTTGAACCTACGACCCTCACTGTGGAAGACAAGTGCTTAGCCACAGAACCCAAATAGTTATGGCAATAATAGTTACGTGTGAAACAAATGAATACTTTCATATTTTCAAGATTGATAAAAAATTATACATCTTTTATGGAATGGTAGAATGAATAAGACATCAACACAAAACCTAGAAATGGAAATAATTGATAATACTGGCAACTGAATGTTAAAAACATCACAAAATATAAAAATTCTGAAAATGTTTTCAAGTTAGGTAGTATTCGTTTCTTTCTGCACGAGCTAGCCCGAAGTTTTCAGGAAATGTCATAAAGGGTAGCAGTTGCCGATAGAAAGGAATTTGTTTTCTTTGCCGTTTCTATCACATTACATAGTGCGCGTACAGAAACCTATGTAACCAATTTGTGAATATTTTGTCTACTACTGCGACATTTCTTTACCCCTTTTTTAGTCCGAATTACCAAACTGGTCAACTACGGTGCATGCGCATTCTTCTACTGGTACCTATGTAACTTCCAAAATGCGCATGCTAAGTGAAGTAGAGTTTAAACAGCAAATAAAATAAAATAAGAAATAACATAAAATAATACCAGAAATAAGTGCAGAAAACATAGGTTTATAGAGATCACTAGAATAAAATAAGAAATAAGAATGAACCAATCAAATCGCATATTTTTGACAATGACTTTTGTGTTTTGTGTAAGTTTAGAAAATTTCGTTTTAAGTAAGTACAATACATAACCTCAACCTCGCTATTTAGTTGTTATTTCATTTATATTTTTCAAAATTTTTAATTTCCTATTATAATCATTATAGAAAATATCATCATATATGGTTTGACTAGGTCTAATAGGTGATCAAACATTTCAGGAGACATCCTAAAGGTGAGATTATACAGCAAATAAAATAAAATAAGAAACTAATTGAAATAAGTCAAGAAATAAGGACAAAAAAACATTGATTATAGAGATGAATAAAATAAAATAAGAAGTAAGAGTAAGCCAATCAAATTGCAGCTTTTTGACAATGACTTTGTTTGTGTTTTGTGCAAATTAAATAAAATAAAACAAAAAGATAAAAGTTGGCCATCTTTTGTACTAATTCTTATTTACTATTTTATCTTATTTCTTGTATAAACGCTTTCATAGAGATGCTTATGTTCATCTTTATTATTTTAATTTATTCTATTCCTTATTTTATTTTATTTGCTGTATAATCTCACCTTTATATACTTAAAAAACTGATCCCGATAATGCGTTTTTGCATAGTTCAACAAGTTCTTGTAAACATTATTTCTTTTGTCCCTATTCATAGGGGGAGTTTTGAATCGACTATTCCGCCTTTTATTCAAGGCGACAATCGCAGTACTTATGGTCATCAATAACAACATCGCTCCCATCATGATTTCCTGGTCATCCATATTGAATATATTATCAACAATGATTTAAAAAAATAATCATTTGATTTAAGGTTAGAAAACTAGAACTTGTAAAAAGTGTCAATACGGAAAAGATTGGGGAGTGGATTTGGGTCATGCGCAATATCATTTTCCAAATCAAATAAACAAAAAGATTGGCTATCATTTATCCTTATTCTTATTCCTTATTTCAGCTCATTTCCTGTATAAACGCTGTCATTGAAATGTATCAAGTGAACATTCTTATTTTATTTTATTCTAGTTCTTATTTTATTTGCTGCATAAACTTAGACAAAATAAAAAAGATGGATTGAAGTATATATCACAGATTATGTTTTGATGTTTCTCGAAACGGAACGAAATAAAAGCTCCAGAATTCATAAGTCATCGACAGTAGCCGACGTAAGGTAAGGAGTTTGCGCAATGCTATTTAATAGACCTACTGCGCAAACTCCTGATGTCCGCGGGCTAGAAAATGCCGGAAAAAGGCTTTTTTAAGTGGCCGCCTAAATTGTTAACCGTGGTTAATTTCAAACAATTTTTAACTTAGCGTTAATTAACGCTAAAAACTGGTTAATAACATAGGTGATCATTAACATTGCCACATTACCCATCACTGTGAGAATAATCTACTTATATTATTCCAGCTTTAATTATTCAATATACATTGTTTTTATTAAATGACAACCACATGACAACATATTTCCTTGATTTGGCGCGTCTGTCATATATTTTCAATACATTCATGAGAAAGTTATTTCGAATGTAACGTCAAAAAATAATCTATCTAATACCACACGAGAGTTCGATAAAGTAGATAATAATTCTCCAGGCCTTTTCTCAAACTTGTTGCCATTTGGCAATAGCCACTAGAGCCCTTTCGGGCTCTCGTATTGCCTGGCAACCAGTTTTCTAAAATCTGTCAAACTATTTTCAATTTATTCTCACTCCCCAGTAAACCAGCCGACGTCAGAAAGTCGTGAATTTAACGTTACTAAATGACATGGGTGACGTCAGAATCTGACATCCCTGTGACGTCGCAGGGAAGTTTTAATGTCCCAGCCCATTGACGTCAGAAGTTGACGTCCTTGTGGCGTCAGCTATGGACGTCTCTGCGGCATGAGCAGCGGACGTCCTTGTGGCGTCAACATTAGGTCGACCTTATTTTTTGGTACTTTAAAAAAGGAAAGTATAAGTAAATTAAAGGATTTGAGTTCATATAAATTCTCCACTTTATTGAAATAAAACAGTTGATTTCATTACATTAAATAAACTTTTATATTTGTGTTAAAATTTGAAACAGTACACTTCTATATATTTGAACCTCTACATAAAATAAATATAAATAAACGATACCGGGTGAGATAATAATAATAGGTTCTGGCGTAATACCTTCTACTATAAAAACATTATTACAAAATTCATGGAATATTTTATGTATGCTTAGTGTTGTAAAATTAAATTGTTATTTATTTATTGTAAATTATAATTTAAAAGTCAATCATAAGAGTGAATTAATGGAAAAGATACAAAGTCCACTTTGTTCGAAAGAGAATAGACTACACATTTACTCAGAACATCTTTTGAAGACCAATATAGTAAGGGGGAAATATGATTCAAAAGGAATATATCCAACTTTTTTGAATCAAATGGATAGTTATATAATGAATGATAATTCTGAAAAGCTTTTCCAATAAAAAAACATTTGTATTTTTTTGTATAATATTATGAATTTGGACTACTTGTTTATTGAAAGTTAAAAAATAACAGTCAGAAGCTGAGTAAGACTGAATCGTTAATACAAATGTGCTGAACACAATTTTTTTAAATTGTTTGTACTCATTGTCAAAGCTCAATAGAGGACCTAAAAAGTGTTCATACAGGCATTGTACACTGTCAGTAGGTAGCTGCAATTTTATATTATGATTTGATTCCACTAAACGACAGTAAGCTTGCTGTAAAGGTTTTCTCGAGCCCCGTAACATATTTTTAATCTGTCCCAAATAATTTTCAAAAGGGAAAGCAGAAAAAGAATCAAGTACACCATAAATTTTTGATTCATCAACCAAGTGTGCTAAAACATGAACATTGTATACTAGGAACTCAGAGCCATATATAGTTTTACAATGTGAAATAAAATTTGATATTAAAGTACCTGGTAAATCATACCCAACGCCATTTAACAAATGTTTTGAACAAAGAATAAAAATTGCAGTGTGAAGTAAAAGAAAATGTTCATAAATACCCAAATCTACGTTCTTTAAAACAACTGGACCAAGATAAAGTAGAAAAGTTCGTAATTCGGTTGCTTTCCAATGACTTAATTCTGATAGATCACGAGGTTTTCTATTAATTTCAGCTGGAATAAATGTTTTTAAAAACTTCAGTTCATCAGACAATGATTGGATAGTTCTTGTTCTAAATCGAACATTTAAACTTCCTCCTTTCCAAGTTTGTAGGAGTTTCCTCATTACCCCTAAAAGTACTGCATGCATATAATCTATTGTAAATAAGGACACAAGGCCTATATTCAAGTCTAGTGAAGGTGACACACCTGTATGATGATCCTCATCCAATTGCAAAACAAAAGATGCATCTGTCCTTTTACTTGAATCAATTTTTTTAAAAACAACTGCCATTGACATAGCTACCTTGTTCAGTACATTTGTCACATGAAGAGTATCCTGTAGGATTTTTCACACATTTGATAAAAGCTTTAGCAGGTGCATCACAAATGAAGTTAAGTATTTTTACTTGATATTTAATATTATTAAATTCTATGCCATCATTCAATAAACTTGAAACATCTTTTATGAAGTCTTCCAAAAATAATGATAGAGGTTTTGGTTTTGATGTTCCACAAAAAATTCCAATTACAAATGGTTTACAAACATTTTTTACAAGTCCCAATATTGGCCAAAATTGAGTGTTACAACTGCGAAACAAAGGCACGCCATCTATATTAATACATATTTCCAAAGTTTGTGAAATATTATTTGTTTTTGATAAGACATTTATTAAAATATCTTTTAAATTAAAATGTATATACTCTCCATTGTGTAGTAACTTTGTATGTATGTTTCGAGGAGTTGCAAGTAATGTTCGACAATCAAGTGGTAAGTTGGGATGATAAGGCTTTAGCAAATGCAATAATTTTGTTGCACTTGAATGAGGAACATTTTCTGTACAAATCCAGTTCTTTAATTTGAATGAATAGTCTTCATGGTTACCTTTATCTACACATTCACCTGTAACTCCAGTATTAGTTTCGAAACTACTAGTATTATAATCAATGGACAAATATTGTTTTCCACAAACATTATTGGTTTCAACACTATCAGAATCAAGATCTCTAGTGTTCTGAACAAATTCAATATCACTAGAGGTTGGGCTATTTTGTTCATTTAAAAATTCCAAAGTAGGACTGTCAACATCTGAATGTTGATTTAAAATGTTTTCAACAGTATGTTGAATATTCAACATTTCCACATTGACTCTTTTACAAACCCTCCTACAAAACTGTTCTTTTCCTACCCTACTTTTTTCCTTTCTATTCATCTTTACTATATTAGAAAACTGCAATATATAGGGTTGTCCAAAAAAAACCGGAATTTCCTTTTTTATTGATATTTTTTTTATTTATAGGTCGATTTTATTGATGTCGGTTTTGTTCAAAAGATAATTGATCAAGACACACTACTAATCTAATATTTCGCGTTTTGTTTAAAAAAACAAAATGGCGGACACATCCAAACTTTACCAAACTTTGAAACTGACTGGAAATTTTTTGTTTCGCACTGTATATGTTTGCGAATTATTTTACGAAAGTTCAGACATTTGTGAATGTAACGAGAGGTCAAACATATAAATCGGTCAAAAATTGTCTGATGTATGGCTCGAAAAAAACAAGTATGTTATTTTATGTTTCAATTTTATGTTTCCACTAATTTTTTTGTGGTGAACGTACAGTTCTTGAATGTCCAATTTGTATAATGCTACGGTTTCCCTTTTTAAATATACGATGCTGAATAGGTAGATGTTGCCAGTCGAACTCCCTCATGAAGGGTACCGTACCATTATCTATAATGATGAATATTCTGCTAAATATTTCAAACGTATACCTGTTGTCGTTATTAATATCAAGCAGAATAATTATTTAAAGATAAAATTAACAGTAAAAAAATTTCCTCGCGGGGAATCGAACCCGGGTCTACCGCGTGAGAGTCTGGTATGTTTACTACTCAACCACCAAAGAATATGCAAATCGTTTATCTATAACGTCAAATGTATTACATAATTTTTGCTTAAAAGGAACTAAAGCTCCTACCGTGTGTCCCGCGACACGTTCTACCTTTTTTTAGATAACCAATGTGTCCTTTTGGTAATTTTGACAAATTCTGATAATTTGAATAGTAAGTTCGGGTAATTTTCATTTTTGCATCGGCAACACTGGACTACCAGTTTATAATTTGTTGCTTTTCATAGAAACTTGACCCTTCTTTCTTATGACATTACTACAGAGTCATGAGAATATAGACATTTAGGGCAAACGGTAGTTTTATTTTTGGTCCAACAAAATAACATACTTGTTTTTTTCGAGCCATACATCAGACAACTTTTGACCGATTTATATGTTTGACCTCTCGTTACATTCACAAATGTCTGAATTTTCGTATAATAATTCGCAAACATATACAGTGCGAAACAAAAAACTTCCAGTCAGTTTTAAAGTTTGGTAAAGTTTGGATGTGTCCGCCATTTTGTTTTTTTAAACAAAACGCGAAATATTAGATTAGTAGTGTGTCTTGATCAATTATCTTTTGAACAAAACCGACATCAATAAAATCGACCTATAAATAAAAAAAATATCAATAAAAAAGGAAATTCCGGTTTTTTTTGGACAACCCTATATATACAAAACTCGCTATTTCAAACTCTACCAGTTCTTTTGGTGTTGGCTGCTCCGTCACAACCAACCACGAACTAATAGGTTCCTATCGGTTGCCCTCAACATGTAGCGTTCACACTGGGGAGTTGTATAGCATCTTCCAAGCATTCAAGCAAATCTCTTCTCCTGTCAAGCGCGTCGCCATTTGTACCGATTCACTTTCCTCAATTAACTCACTCAATACCATCTTTACTGACCATCCAATAGTTCAAAACATCCATGACATCTATCAAACTCTCTCAGCTCGTGATGTAACAGTCTGTCTTATCTGGCTTCCATCTCACATTGGAATTACTGGCAATGAAAACGCTGACCACCATGCTAAAGAAGCCTCTTCTTCCATCACCACAACAACGTTCCAGCTCCCAAATGACATAAAACAATTATTCAAAAAGTCCGTCAAGGAGTCCTGGCAAAATTTTTGGCAAGACAGCAAAACAGCCCTTTACGACATACAACCATTAATCGGCTGTCCCTCCCTCGATTTCCTAACCAGGAGAGAAGCTGCTGTCATTAGACGATTGCGGATCAACCATACCAGATACACACATGGTTACTTGATGTCTTCTGAAAACCTTCCCGTCTGCCGTCACTGCAATAGTCCTTTAACCGTCAAACATATTCTCACAGACTGCCAGGAATACACCATCACATACAAGCGCCTAGACCTAACACCAAACCTGAAAGAGCTTTTAAACTGCACCGCTGAAATCTCAGACATTGAAATTCCTGAAATCAACTAACCTCTACCACAAAATATAAACTAGTGATATTTTACCGAGTATTTTACATGTTTTATGTTTTAAGATAGTGTATGTATTAATATGTCTTTTTGTCTTTTGTACAGTGCCAATGGCCATAGTTGTCGAGGCACTTAAATTCTAATAAAAAAAAAAAAAAAACTCTACCAGTAAAACATAAACATAAACCCTCCTCTGGGGGTTGTAGGACCTTGACGTCGGTGAGGAGGCTTACCTCCTGAACGGGAGGCATAAAACTCTCTCTCGATGAGAGGAAGTGGGAGAGGCCGGGCCGAATCTGACCGCGCCGGATCTCTATAAACGAGCTCTCCTGGTTGTGGCAGACGGGTCTTATGCCTTTTTTTTTGCGGATTCTTATCTTGGGAGGGGCCGTGTCTCTCTCTCTCACCTGGGAGGGAGAGGCGGGGATGCCTTGAAGTTCGGAGGGACCAACAAACAACCCCCCAAGTGGTGAAGGTGGATAACCACTTGGGAATAATCCATCCCCTAATCTAAGGTGTGAGATACCGTGCTGAGAGATGCATGGCACGGGGAAGAGTGTCTTGAACGGTTCCTTCGGGACACCAGGCCGAATCCCGTCGTATGCAGGCCTTACCCGATAGTAGCGGCCAATGTCGGGTGGACCGTTTAGATCCGCTGTACTCGTGGGACCAAAATGGAGAACCACTTACAAAAATTAAAAATAACCGAGACAGAGGAGAAACGGGCTTCGGAACCGAATCCTTCTACCTCGGGAGTTGATACGTCGGAAGTTTCAAAGGAAAATCCTCAAGGGAAAAACCACGAAGGTACGGGCTTGAACCGAGGCCTAAGTGGGGCCCAGAGGAGGAAACTACTGAAACAGCGGGCTATTAGTGAGGGCAAACCTGTCCCCAAGTTTGGGCTGCAGAGGAAGAAGAGGAAGGAGGAAGAAAAGCGGGCTAGAACCGCTAACAATTCCGATACCCCTTCGACCTCTGGGACCCCAACTTTGTCGGGAAAAAGAGCGGCCTCATCGAGTCCGCTTGTAACAGGTGGAGCAAATGAGAAGCGGGGACAGAAACCGCTCAAAAAGGCGAAGCTGGATGGTAGCTATGCCGCGGCGGCGTCAAACCTTCCCAGGGTCGTTCTCACTTGTGGGGACTACATGGGGGGCAAGATGCCGAGCGAAGTGGTGGCCAAGATCCAGGAGGAAATTGTAAGCAAGGTGCTTGCGATCGAAGAAGGGGCCTTTGTACCCAGATTCGTAGAATCGTTCCCGAGGTCAGGCACCTTGGTCTTCGTTTGCGAAAGCGGGGACTCGGAGGCGTGGCTGAAGGAAACAGCGGGGGATATCGAATTAGGGATGCAGGACCTGAAAATTCGAGTAGTAACACCCGAGGAGCTCAGGATCACGAAGGTGATGACCTGGCTCCCCGCGGGGGTAAAGAATGCCTCAGACTTCTTGAAGCTGGTCAAGAGGCAAAATGAAGGAGTAGACGTGGCCAGATGGGCGGTCCTGAAGGAGGCACCGACAGGTTGCCTAATTCTAGGCCTAGATGAACCGTCGGTCACACTACTTAAAAGCCGAAACCTCAGGCTGACGGCGGGTGTGGGAGTGGCAACTTTCAAGTTGCTGAACACAAAGACCGCTGTCATGTCCGGGGAGGAGGCTCAGGAGGAAGCCCAGCAGGCGGAGTAGCTTCTAAATGGCTACTACGAAGATAGGCTTTTCTCAGATTAATTTGCAACATAGCAAAAGCGCCTCTGCGATTTTAGCGAGGAGCACAGCTAGGTTGCAGACACATATAGCACTAATACAAGAACCTTGGCTATACCGAGGGCATATTAGGGGGTTGACCACAAATGGGGATCTATTTGTGGCCACAAGTGAAGGAGATGCACGAGCGTGCATCTGCATCAAGGGTATTAATGGTCTTTTGTTGCAGGAGCTGAGTTCCAGGGACTGTACAACCGTAAGGATAGAATATGAGGATGAAGAGGGTAGGAAGAGGACAGTGGTGATCTCATCCGTTTACCTCCCTCATGATGAAGAGGCACCAACGTTAGTTGTGAAAAAAGTTGTAGAATACTGCAGGCGCAAGAACCTTGATCTTATCATAGGGAGTGATGCAAATGCTCATCACGAAGCCTGGGGGAGTACCGATATTAACGACAGGGGGGCTGAACTGTTAGAATATATCAATGGAACACAGATGGACATACTGAACCAGGGCAACGAGCCGACATTTATCACCTCCAACAGGAGAGAAGTGTTGGACTTAACACTGGCTTCCATGAACATCAGGAGAAACATTCATGGGTGGAAGGTCGAGCAAGAACCATCCATGTCGGATCATCGTACTATAACCTTTGGAATACAATGTAAGAAACCGAAGGTTGAGTACAAGAGGAACCCCAAAGAAACAAATTGGGAGACATATAAGGTGGAACTGGCCGATAGACTAAGGACACTGAAAGGAAGATATGGTACCGACGAAGATCTAGAGCATACCTTGCAAGAGGTGTGTAGGGCTATGATCGGGTCATATGAAAACAACTGTAGTCTTAAACCGGGGAGGCAACATAATAGCACCCCCTGGTGGAATAAGACACTGGAAGCGAAACGGTCAGAGGTGCGTAAAGCATTTAACCGAGCCAAAAAGAAAAGAACCTCAGAAGGATGGGCTGTCCATAAAGACGCACAGAGAGACTTCAAGAGGGAACTAGAAAAAGCAAAAGCAGAAAAATGGCAGGAATTCTGCTCGGGCATGGAAAACCTGGCAGAAACGGCTAAATTAGCCAGGATCCTGACCAAAGACAACAGTGTACGCCTCCGATGCCTAAAGGATGGTATGGGTAGGTACATGGAAACAGAAGAGGACACACTTACTCTTCTTTTAAAGGCAAGCTTCCCTGACTTTGTCAGAGAGGAAAACTCTCAGACCTCAGTTAAGCGAGGACAAAGGAGTAAAGCTGACTGGGTGACGGCAGCACAAGTCGTAACACCAGAGAAAGTAAAATGGGCAATAAATTCCTTCGAACCGTATAAAACACCGGGACCTGATGGTATTTTCCCAAAAATGCTTCAGGAAGGCTGTAAAAGCATACTGGGATTTTTAACGGGTATCATGAGGGGATGCGTGGCCATAGGATTTGTACCAAATATATGGAAGCAAACTCGGGTTTCATTTATTCCGAAACCAGGAAAGAAAAGCTACTTCACGGTGAAAGACTTCAGGCCTATTAGCCTGACATCTTTTCTCCTGAAAACTCTGGAGAGATTGGTTGATACTTATATCAGGCAGAACATACTGATTAATCGACCACTCCATCGGAGACAGCATGCATATACCGTGGGTAAGTCCACAGAGACTGCGCTACACTCAGTGGTGAACTACATTGAGAAAGCGTTTGAGGCAAAGGAAACTGTTATTGGATCCTTTGTCGACATAGAGGGAGCTTTTAATAGCACCACGAGAAATTCCATCGAGAACGCAATGTCGAAACAGGGAATACCGATAACCATCGCAAGATGGGTGACGGGATCACTGAGCGACAGATGCGTCCTCAGCGAATGGAATGGTAAAACTGTCAAGGGCAGAGTTAGCGAAGGTTGTCCACAAGGGGGGGTCTTGTCACCGCTCTTGTGGATCATGGTATCCGACGAGTTACTACGCGTACTGGAGGCGGAACGAATACACGCCGTAGCGTACGCGGATGACTTTGTAATACTTGTCAAGGGCAAGTATGAGGAGGTACTACCTGATCTCATGGAAAGAGCCCTGCGAAAGGTCAGGCAGTGGTGTGGGAGCAAGTCTCTGGGAGTCAACCCTGACAAAACAGAGATAGTGCTCTTCACAAGAAAGTACAAAAGCAGGGTCAAAAAGGAAATCTCATTTTATGGGAAGGTTATACCGTATGCCTCGGGAGTGAAATATCTAGGGGTATACCTAGACAAGAAACTTAACTGGGGACAACACCTGCGGTTGCAGGGAAGGAAAGTCCTTAACATATTTATGCAGTGCAGGTCAGCTATAGGGACAGGATGGGGGCTAGAACCTCGGCAAGCTTTGTGGATCTACAAAGCGATACTGATACCTAAACTGACCTACGCAGCGTTGGTATGGTGGAAGGAGACGGAAAAAAAGACCTCAAGGCGTAGCCTGGATCACATACAGGCGGTCGTTTTACGAGGGATTTTTGGTCTAAAAAGAAGTACGCCCATGGCTGCCATCAGGATGTTGCTGGAAATAAATAGTCTGGATCTGGAGGTTAAGGCCTCAGCAGCCAGAGCAGCATACAGACTGAAATGCAGCAAGGAATGGGAAGGAGGTGAAAGTGGGCACAGAACCATTCAAAATTTTTTGAGGGGATCAGTTTTCGACGCACCTCAGGATAGAATAACCAGGATTCTCCAGTTTGGGCAGCGATATAAAACGCGAATACCAAGCAGGGAGGAATGGGAGGAAAAACAGAGCCCCGAACACGGGGAAATCTGGTTTACAGACGGCTCCAAAACCGGAGAAGGATCCGGTTTCGGAATCAGTGCACCGAGGCGAAGGGATGATGTAGCCTGTCGCCTAAGACCGGAAAACACCGTCTTTCAAGCAGAAATGGCTGCGATAGAGGCGTGTTCTAGGCAATTGGTAAGGGCAGAAGTCCAAAGCAGATGCATTTGCATATGTACGGACAGCCAGGCCTCCATTATGGCTCTGGAAAACCCATGCACAAAGTCAAAGCTCGTTCGGGAGACAAAAAACACACTGAATGAGCTAGCCAGATTCAACAAGGTCGTTATTACCTGGATACCGGGACACTCGGGTTATAGAGGTAATGAAAGAGCCGATAAACTTGCTAAGCAAGGAGCCAAGTCGGGAGAGCATCCAGAAAGGGAGGTAGGAATACCGTACCGGGAAGGATGCAATACCATAACGAAGGAAATAATTGGAAAGAGATGGGAAACCTGGAAGGAATCCCTGGGTCACAGATGGTGTAAAGAACTGACGGGAGATTTCATCTCCAGTTGGGCCAAATCAATCATCAAAATTGGTAAACGCAAGGCAAGAGTTGTTCTGGGTATACTCACCGGACACTGCGAGCTGCGATGTTACACACACAAAACACAGGGACATAGCAACTTGTGTAGATGGTGTGGAGAGGAGGAAGAGACCCCGTGTCATTTCCTATGCAAGTGCCCCAACCTAATGATACATAGACATAGATGGTTGGGAGCAGCGAGCCTGGACTCAGAGCTATTCAAAGAGACTAGCATTGACAACATACTTGCATTTTGCAAGAGTGTTGGCTTTAGTGCACATCTCTCTGAAGCAGCCTAAGCATAGCTTAAGTACGAATCGGGGGGAAAGGGATACAATGGCGAAAGCTAAGTGTCCCTGAGCATTGCACCCCGAATGACTTGTAATAATAATAATAATAAAACATAAAGTTACAAAATATTAAAAAATAATAAAATGTGAATGAATACTTATTTAAGCATTTATTCGGTGATGATTTGGGTTTTATTTTTCTTCTTTAATCTATCTGGGGCATGCTTTAGCCATGTTTTTGTTGCTTTTTCTATATCATGATCAGTTGCATTTCTAAATATTTGTTGAACTGCCCCTAAAAAACAAACAACTTAAGTCGCTCATGATCATAGGACAGTAGGAAGGAGATATACATGTACATACAGATATTATTTTCACAGGTTCAGTACATATTTGTGGAACATACTATTTTCCATCAATATTTACAGACCCACTTAAAAAAATGCATATTTGGGCAACTGTCAATAAATTGTAAATTTTTAAGACTTAGTTTGAAATTTATGTAAATGTGGGCTTACCTTTGACAATATGGAACAACTTTAGTTTGCCGAATTCTTTTTTATTCTTCCTACCAAAAAAGCTATATTGTGATGCCAACTCATCAGTAATAATGTTTTTTAAAATTCTATTTGTTGCAATGGTAATGTTTTCCCCACCACTTCTTGCGAAAAATGGTTTCTAAAAAGATTATGGATAATTAAAACAAATTAAAAATAGCATACATAAAGGGTACCAGAGTTATACAGTTAAATGTTTCTCACTCACCACAATCGTTTCATTTTCTGTGGAGAAAACTTCTAGTACAGTTAAATCTGCATGTGTTGTTAATGGCAGAGATACAGGAAAGTTTATTGATGTTCCTTGGTCTTGTTTTTTCAAAGTACATTGTTCTAACAATGACAAAATGTGCTTATTCTGTTCTTGAATACCAACTAAATATTGTAACAGAGTCTCATAACCTAAAAGTAGAAGGTTACTAAAAAAGTAAGAAAAAAAACTACACCCCTGTTATTACCTTTGGCATCTATCTGAAAAGATAGTGTGGGTTTTGAAGTCAAATTGCCTGCAAAATTGTTAGCTTGTACCAATTCACCATTTGAATCTGTTTTATTACTTGAATGTGAGTGTTTAGTAACTGAAATGCAAGAAGGTTGATTTGATGTTGAGCCATATATTTGGGTCCCGATTAGTTGAGATTTTGAAAGCGAATTGCTTGTTGACTGATCCAAACTTCTTTTAGATGATACTATCTTTATAGGTGGAGGTCTCTTTACTTTACTCTCATCTTCACTTTCACTTGATGACAAAGCTTTAGATTTACGTTTTCTTTTCAATAGAAGATGCTCTTCATCCGAAGTATCTAAATTGGAAGTTTCTTCCGCTTTTTTCAATTTTCTTTCAGCAGTTTCAAGGTTTTCTAAATATTAAGAATATCATTGACTTAATTACTACAAATACAAATTAGTTATAAGATATTACAAACTGCATTATAAGATACTAACCACTTTCACAATGGATTTTCTTTATTTCGTATAACTTCCAAGTTTCATCAGCAACGTTGTTATCCTCCTGCAGAAGTTTCTTAAAAGAATTTGTATCTTTTATGGGTGGCCAATAAACCTCTTTTTTTCGTGGGGTTACCCAATTAGATGGAACAACGGCTAAGCCTCCTTCTCCAAATTCTATGACTAGAAATGTCATCTAAAAGCTATTGGTATATAAATATACTATAACATTACATTAGAGAATTGTTACATACCTTCAAATTTTAATCCCTAATTCCTATACAAGCAACGCACTTTATGCACTTCTAGTTAGCGTGGTGCTAGCCTATAACCTAACTTTATTCCTTTGCAGACGGTTCTAGGCGCGCAAATTCATTGACATTTGACAACCGTAAGGGTTAGTTCACATGCTTGATTTAGGACGATGGACGTGATTATGATATTCTTCAGTTCAACAGTTCAACCAATCATAATGTATGCTCTTTTCGAATTATTTGAAATTTTAATTTAATTGGTTGAAAGGGTGTGATTCCGGTCAGTCACATCAGCAGCTATAGGGTATTATTATATTTGTAGAAATTATAATATAGTAATTCCTTGTTTATATATAACGCTATAAAATTAATATTTTAATACCTTCTTCAATTTTTGTACACGAATGAACAATCTATTTCGCAATCTAGGTACTCTAATTTTCATTTTAAGTGGTTGGAAAATGAAAACCTTTACACGGCAAACTTCTCCCATAAAATATCACTAATAGTTAAGCATATTAACCTATACATGACAATTTAACATCACATAGAAGATGTCATTATCTGGTCAGCAAACAGACGTCCGTCAGACATCATCTTCTGGACCATAACTGTGACGCGTCCACATGTGACGTCAATTTAGCATTATATAGACGTCGTATGGAAGACGTCATTACAAGGTCAGCAGAAAGACGTCAATCAGACGTCATCTTTTGAATGGATGACCTAGCTGACCAAAATTGTCTGAAAAGCGACGTCAATATGACGTCACCGTTGGTCACCTGGTTACTTGGGTCTCTTGTGATATTACTACTGAAATTTTTTTGATAGTTCCAAGAACCAATCGAATTTCCTCATTTTTTATCATATAAACAATGTCACCCAATTATGTCAACATTACACTGATAACAGACCATGGGCTGATGTTTTCACGTTGCTATGGACACATATTGATTTATTTCGATTTTGAAGTTTCAAATATTTAATATTTCGAAATGTTACGATTTGTTTTAGTTCTGAATTTTTTCTATAATTAGCAAAAAATGTTTTATCCGAATAACCCTCGGACATTGATAAATGCTTAAAAATTTTATGACAACTTTCTCAAGCTTGTTGCTTGTAGGCAACCGACCTCCGCCTACGGCATTGGTCTGTTTCCGAGCAACAAAAGCTTTCGAAATCTGTCATAAATTCTTTTCGAACAATTAGTTTGTTCAGCCATCCTTTGCCGTTACATCATACATTGTCCACTTTGCTACGCGGCATCGTGCGTAACTTTTCCATTCGTGCGTAAAATGCTCCTTACCACACACGTTACGTAATATACTATAAAACGTTATAGCTTTGCCATGTACATCTACTTTACAGTTACGTCTAAGATCAATGCCATTTGAAACTGGAATTAATATTTTATTTTACTAAGGATCAGGCTAGAACTGAAGATTTTCTTAGCTCATAAAAGTTTGCATCTCCACATTAATTAATGATGGCAAGAGGACTAGCAAACTAAAATAATTAGTTTTTCTTTCTAACTTATTGTACTGCGTTTAATTTTTTTGTTTCAGACCTGTTCCTGTCTTCATGGAAATGGAGAATCTAGTTTCTAAGTTTTTTTCACAAAAATATTTGTTTTTTTGTCCCTATTTTTAAAACGATGTGATTGGATTAACCTTCTTAAATATAATGTATTTTAGTATAGTTAAATCTGTGATTATTTCTTATTTTTATCTAAATTATGTGTCTTAAAATTGTTTAATTATAATAATTTCATTAGAAAAAATGGAATATAATTATATTTTTTGTAATGAAATAATTATATAATAAACAATTTTTGGACAAATTGTAAAATTCACCTACTCATAATCCTAACTGATGAATTTAAATATCCTGCCTTTAAAAATTTGTTCCGGAAACCCTTCCTGGTGCGCTGCGATCAACGTGATGCCACTGTTAATCAGGATCGACAACTCTCGTTATATACAGTGCGTCCATAAAGTAACGCATAAATTCATTATTAGCTAAATAAACAATAATATTAAAAATTCCCGAAAAAGGTCAATTTTTGATTTTAATTTACTGTTTTTTCAAATTATAATGTTATTTACAGGGTGAACCATCTTCGTGTGATGACGTCATCGCCATTTTTTTAAGTGGAACACCCCAATTATTTTTCAATTTCCGGATTTCCCTTGATGAGTTGATTCCAAAAATGTATAACACTTTGTTTCAAATTGGTACATGGTGGAAAAAAATACAAAAATTGTAATTACATAATTATGAAATTACTGTGATTTACTACCAAAAAGAAACAAAAGAAAATTTACAATAAATGTTCAAATTGTTCTCCATTGACTGCTAGACAATGACAGAAACGGACATTACATTCTTCTTTAACATTTTGTAGCATAGCGGGTGTTATGTTCTGCATTTCTTACCTGATTCGGTCTTTTAGATCACGGATATTGTCAGGTCTGTTGGTATAAACTTTAGATTTTGAATAACCCCATAAAAAGAAGTCTAATGG